>JAJIBD010011317.1:0-75610 GCA_021461705.1 Cryptotis parvus
GGAAGTGATCATTGCTGTCAAAAGAGGGGTTCGGCAGGGTGATACCATTTCACCAAAACTCTTGAGCATCATGTGTATCCTTTTGCCTCTATTTAATGCTCAGTTCTAGGTTGGCATTAGTACCCTCGACAATTATTAGCACACTGTTCCATTTTCTGTCTTACCTAACCCCCTGACTCCCACACGTTTGTGATAATTTCCAGCTTTGACAAGACCTCCTAATATATGTTTCACTTGACCTTGGATATTGGTATCATAATATGTACATATATATTTATGCCATGCAAATAAATGCAGTCATTCTGTATCTGTTCTCTCTCCTTCTGGCTAATTTCGCTCAACATAATCTTCTCCATGTCTATCCATTTATAGGCAAATTTTATAACTTCATTTTTCCTAACAGCTGCATAGTATTCCATTGTGTAGATGTATCAAAGCTTCTTTATCCAGTCATCGATTTTCGGGCACTCTGGTTGCTTCCAGATTCTGGCTATTGTGAATAATGCTGCTATGAACATAAAAGTAGGGATGGTGTTTCCGCTGCGTATTTTTGGTTTCCCAGAGTAGGTTCCCAGGAGTGGTATGGCTATAATCTCTAAGTCTAGCAATATATGTGCCCTTAGCATGTTTCTTGCCTGATCAAGTAGTTCAGTGTCTAATATATATCCTTTTGTATCACTTCACTTGATCACTTAAATCCCTTATTCATTAATTTGCTCGAGCGGGCAGCCAGTAACATTTCCATTTGACCCTATCACGTGCCAATGTAGCCCAATGGCATCTGGTTGCTTCAGGAATATGAAAAGCCTCAAACCGTTCATTCAGGGTCTTGACGAAGAAGTCTGACCATCTTGTAGGTGGGCGGCTCACGTGATCTCTTTGACATCCTGTGGGTTCCAGTTGGTAAAGGCTCTAGTCCAGCGGTAGTCTCAAAATCGCATTACATGTCCAGAAGCATCAAAGAAATAGCATTACATGTCCAGAAGTATCTTCAGAAGCATCAAAGAAATAGCTAAAAAGGACAAAAGAACCTCCAGCTCTGGGCACATCTCTTCGACTCCACTGTTCTCCCTGCATTAACATACGCCTCAGAGACCTGGGCCCTATGAAAGCAAGACGAGAATGCTATTCGGGTCTCCCAGAGAGAAATCGAAAGAGCTATGCTTGGAATATCACACCTCACTCAAGTGAGAGAAGGAATCTGGAGTTCCGACCTCTGTCGCTATTCTAGAATCAGGGACGCTGTCTCGTTTGCCAAGGCATGGAAAATCAGATGGGCTGGACATGTAATCCTTTTGTATAGAAGGGTGAAAATAGACATAGCTGAGGAAATGTATAATACCAAGTGCCCTTGAAATTGGTGGGAATGAAGGAGTGGTGTTTTCTCAGTTTTTGGTTGGAGGGGGATTTGGGTGGGGCTTCCACTGTCTGAGGAACCTATGAAGCGGCTGAAGATGGTGCTGAAATTTCCTGGCAGGATCTTGGCTGCTGTGAACCTTGAATTACCTGAATGATGAAAGAGCTCTTTATTTTATCAAAAATATTTTTAAAATTTTATTTTACCATTATACCTTATATAAATAATGTGGTTCAAAGTTCATGATGAGACATTCAATGTACCATCACCAATTCCACATAATTGTACCTTCCCACCATTGTTTTCTCTCAATTTTCCCATCCAACCCTTAAGTCTGCTCCCATAGTAGGCCCTCAGTGATTTATCTTATATTGCTTGTTATAACTTGCTACAAGAATGATCAAAATGTCTCCTCAGAAGAAAGTAGTGAAACTTGTGTATGTCACCATGGAGCTATTAAGCCCTTGTATAAGAGATTACTAAGATGTTTGAGGTTAAGCCTTCAGTGTTGATATTGTATTAATCCGTATAAATAGGATGCCTTTTATGTTACATGCCATCCAATATGGTGTGGTACTCCTGGTATATCAGTGTTGTTGTGGCCACATGCTCTATGAAATCTGAATTTAAGAAAACTTTTATTTTGCTGACTCACTCTGTGAGGACCATTACAGAGCTTTTCAGATTGGGTCTCAGCCAGAGCACCTTCTTAGCTCTGTGAAACCTCACCACCTGTGCTCCACAGTGGTGCTCCATTCGAACTGAAAAACCCTATTCAAACATATTAAAACTCTGTTTCCACCCAAAGCGCTAAGAGCTGTGGGTGCTGTTCCAGTTGGAGGACACATTGCCACCACCCTTACTCCACCCAACTCCAATCTGGCGTTTTGAGGCACAGGACTGGCTGGTTTTATTTAATGATTCTCTCCCTGAGCCAGGATATTCACAGGGAACCCATGTTTACTCACTCATAAAATTTGTGGCCCCATCTACTGTTCAGAGCCCTGGCCAGCCATCCCAATAGAGCCTCGAAAGAAACCAGAGGAATGCCCCCACACCATGAGGGCAGTCATTTTTCAATGTCCGGACTCCACAGCTCTTCAGAGCTCCACCCAAGAGAAAAGTCGATCTCTTCCTGTTTCAGTACACCTGCCCAGAGCCTCTATATTGGCCTGGAGTTCAGTTTGAAGGTGGCAGTTTATCTGGCCATATATTCTATACTGGCTGGTATAAATATTCTCTCATGCTGCCACAATCATCATGGGACTAGCTATATCTTACAGGTATATTTGCCTGGCCACATTGTATCTCAAAGTAATTAGACCAGAGAGAAATGCTGTTTGCTTCCAAGCAAGCAAGCATGGCTCACTGATAACTCAAAGGCTGATAAAATACAATACTACCATGAAGTAAAGACACGACTCTTGTGAAGGCTTGGTGAAATATTTAAGGACTGTAGAATATTCTTTGTACAGATGCATGCCTTTGTATTCTGAGATACAGTTCATTTCAGAAACTCCTTCTCTCTATCCTGCAGAGGCATTTCCAGGAGACATTAACATCTCAAAGGGCCGAGGTGCCAGCAGCACCTCCGAAAAGAAACAGTGACCAAGATAGAAAGACAGTCCACAGAATGGGAAAGAGTATTCACCCAATACCCATCTGATAAGGGGTTAATATCCAGGATATATCAGGCACTGGTACAGCTATATAAGAAGAAAACAGCTAACCCTATTAAAAATGGGGAGAAGAGATGAACAGAAACTTTGACAAGGAAGAAATCCGAATGGCTAAAAGGCATATGAAAAAATGCTCATCATCACTAATCATCAGATAGATGCAAATCAAAGCAACAATGAGATATCACCTCACACCACAGAGACTGGCCCATATCCAAAAGGGTAAAAGCAACAAGTGCTGGCGTGGATGCGGGGAAAAGGGGACTCTCATCCATTGTTGGTGGGAATGTCGACTTGTACAACCTTTCTGGAAAACAATATGGATATTCCTCCAAAGACTAGAAATTGAGCTCCCTTTTGACCCAGCCATACCACTCCTGGGACTATACCCTGGGAAGCCAAAAACACACAGTGGAAACACAATCCACACTTTTATTTTCATAGCAGCACTATTCACAATAGCCAGAACCTGGAAACAACCAGTATGCCTGAGAACTGATGACTGGATAAAGAAACTGTGGTACATCAACACAATGGAATACTATGCAGCTGTTAGGAAAAATGAAGTTATGAAATTTGCCTATAAATGGATGGACATGGAAAGGATCATGTTGAGTGAAATTCGTCAGAAGGAAAAAGAGACATAGAATGACTGCATTTATTTGCATGACATAAATATATCAGGTGATCTTACCAAAAGTGGAAATTACCACAAACGTGTGTGAGTCAGAGGTTATGTAAGATAGAAAAGGGAACATGTGTGAACAAATGTCAAAAGGGCTGATACCAACATAGAACTGAGCATTAAATACAGACAAAAAAATGCACATGATGGCTTCTAAGCGTATGTAGTGCAACCCACAAAGTGTAAGAGAAGGAAAAGAGAGAGAGGGAGAGAGAAAAGAGATAAAGAACCTGCCATTTAGGCAGGCTATGGGGAGGGGGAGGGAATTGGGGACATTGGTGGTAGGAAATGGGCACTGGTGGAGGGCGGGGTGCTGGAACACTATGTGACCGGAACCTCCAAACATGAACAATGTTGTAATTGTATATCTCACGGTGGTATAATAAAATGTATTTTTTAAAAAAAGGCCTAGGTAAGGTCCTGGGAGAAATTACCTGAGGGCATTTGACCCTATGGTTTCCCATAAGAGTGGGAGGTCTGGGTTGCAGGGATATAAAACTACCCTGCTTTCTCTTCCTCTCTCTCTCTCTTTCTCTCTTCCTCTCTCTCTCTCCCTTTTCTGCTGACGCTGTTTCACCATCTCCTCTCTGCAGGGCCTCCTTAACATGTGGTGGCAGACATCTTTGCTTACACGTGGTCTGGGCCCAGTGGGGAACCCAAATGGATTTGGACCTCTGTCTAACACCATTTGTGAAAATTACACAAATGTGTGGTAGTCAGATGTTAGGTAAGACAGAGAAGGGAACAGAGTGCACAAAAAATCAAATCAAAATGGATTAAAGAACTCAATATCAGACTGGAGTCCATAAAGTACGTTGAAGAAAATATAGGAAAATCCCTCCACCACATTGAAGCTAAAGACATCTTCAAAGGTGAAAAACCACTAATGAAGCAACTGGAAGCAAAGATAAACATATTGAGACTACATGAAACTAAAACCGTCTGCACCTCAAAAGAAATAGTTACCAAGATACAAAGACAGTCCACAGAATGGGAAAGACTATT
The DNA here is from genome assembly GCA_021461705.1 of Cryptotis parvus. Classification (NCBI taxonomy): domain Eukaryota; kingdom Metazoa; phylum Chordata; class Mammalia; order Eulipotyphla; family Soricidae; genus Cryptotis; species Cryptotis parvus. The sequence continues at coordinate 4,727 of JAJIBD010011317.1, forward strand.
CACCCAATACCTATCTGATAAGGGGTTAATATCCAGGATATATCAGGCACTGGTAGAACTTTACAAGAAGAAAACAGCCAACCCCATAAAAAATGGGCTGAAGAAATGAACAGAAACTTCAACAAGGAAAAAATTCAAATGGCCAAAAGGCATATGAAAAAAATGCTTATCATCACTAATCATCAGAGAGATACAAATCAAAAGAACAATGAGATATCATTTTACACTACAGAGACTGGCAAATATCCAAAAGAGCAACAACAAGTGCTGGCGTGGATGCGGGGAAAAGGGGACTCTCATCCACTGTTGGTGGGAATGTCGACTATTGCAGACTTTTTGGAAAACAATATGGATATTCCTCCAAAGACTAGACATCAAGCTCCAATTTGACCCAGCCATACCACTCTTGGGAATATACCCTGGGAAGCCAAAACACACAGTGGAAACACCATCTGCACTTTTATTTTCATAGCAGCACTATTCACAATAGCTAGAATCTGGAAACACCCAGAGTCTCCGAGAAATGACGACTGGATAAAGAAACTGTGGTACATCTACACAATGGAATACTATGCAGCTCTTAGGATAAATGAAGTTATAAAAATTGCCTACAAATGGGTAAATATGGAGAGGATCATGTTGAGTAAAATTTGTCAGAAGGAAAAAGACAGATATAGAATCACTGCATTTATTTGTATGACATAAATATATATATATATATATATATATACATATTATTATAGCAATATCCAAGGAGGTCAGGTGAAACATGGATCAGGAGGTCTTGTCAAAGGTGAAAATTACACAAATGTGTGGTAGTCAGATGTTAGGTAAGACAGAGAAGGGAACAGAGTGCTAATAATTGTCTAAAGTGCAAATACCAACCTAAAACTGAGCATTAAATACGGGCAAAAATACAAATGATAACCTCTAAATGTATGTATTTCAATCCACAATGTGTAAGAGAAGAAAGAGAGAAAGAGAGATAGAGAAAGAGGAAGAGCTAATAAACCTGCCATAGAGCCAGGCTACGGGAGGTGGGAGGGAATCAGGGACATTGGTGGTGGGAAATGGGCACCTCTGGAGGGATGGGTGCTGGAACACTGTATGACCTTAACCCAAATGCCCAAATATGAACATCTTTGTAATTGTATACCTCATGGTGGTATAATAAAAATATAAAAGTAAAAAAAAATAAAAAATATATTGAGAAACTTGACAATAAGATTAGAGGGATTCTTACTAATTGGGCACACAGAATTCTTGTTAACCATGAAACTAAAACTTGGTCATCCATACTGGGGAGGAGAAACTTGATCAAATATTGAGGGTGGAGTGATTCTTTTTAATCTCATTAGCAAACTTATTTGATGAAATATAATAATAAGATGGCAATTCCTAATTCGGGCCCAAACAGTGACTCACAGGAGCTAGTCTAAACTTTGCTAAGTGAGGAGCCTGTCAGAAGATAGCGAAGTGACAAGTTTCAGCACCAACAAAATAATATTTTTGATAAATAAGTAACTTTATTAATAATTTTCAATTACTGGGTCAGCAAAACAGAGGATACATAAATTAGTTTATAAAAGTAATATACTATTTTTATATATATATTATTTAGTGGTGGTATTGGGGATAAAAACCAAGACATATGTATGAAGCATATATTTTAACACTGAGCTTCTGTAGTCATATAAAGATTAATTTTAATTTGCTTTACAATAAAAATAATGAATGATCAGAGAATTACTTTAGGAGTTATTTCAGATATCATCAAATCAACAAAAAGGAAGGTTTTAGAAATCTTAATAAAAGTTTGAAATTAACAAATAAAACAAAATTTAGAAATTTGTGTAATACTCATATCCTCACAGAAATGATGTCATATAAGATATTATATGAAAAAAGATTTGTTCTCAGACTATTTAAATCCAAGTATAACATTTTCATGAATGATCTGAATAATAAGAGAGAAATTACAAAAGTTTCAGGGAAAACCAATTTAGTTATGATGGCTGCTACTTTGGAGAACAACTACTTTTCACAACGACTCAGAGAGGGTTAGAAAAGTGTGTGGGGTTCAAATCACACAAGTTACCTATTATTGGCTAATTGTGGAGGACTGCCTTTGGGAGCATAAACCTCAAAATAGTGCTTGGCAAACAATGAGTCTATTACAGTGGAAGGAAAGAAAGCTAGATGAGTTACAGTAAATCATAGGTATCACTAAAGTCCAACACTACCTTTGTGCTAACAATGCATTTAACTTGGGATATTAGTGCTATTCTACTGTTTTCTTCAAGCTTTGCAGCACTCAGTTTTGGCTGTCATTGCTACAGGTGAGGTGTACTTGTAAGACTAGAGCCAACCAGAGGGGGCTGTTGGTTCATTGATGTCACTTGATCACTTGATCACTTGACATCCTGTTATTCATCGATTTGCTGGAGCGGGCACCAGTAATATTTCCATTTGACCCTGTCACGTGCCAGAGTAGCCCAACAGCATCTGGTTGCTTCAGGAATACGAAGAGCCTCACACCAGGGTCTTGATGAAGTTCAGGGTCTTGACGAAGAAGTCTGACCATCTTGTAGGTGGGCGGCCACGTGATCTTTTGACATCCCATGGGATCCAGTCAGTAACGGCTCTAGTCCAGCGGTCATCTCCAAATCGCATTATATGTCCAGCCCATCTGATTTTCAATGCCTTGGCAAACGAGACAGCATCCCTGACTCTGGAACAGCGACGGAGGTCAGAGCTCCGGATTCCTTCTTTCTACCCATTAATTTATTTCTTTGTAATACCTTACCCCAGTGACAGCTAAAGTTCTTGGTACAGAGCTAGAGTTTATGCATCATTTCATCTGACTGGATGTACCTGCAGGAAGAGGAAGCGAAACTGATTGTGAGAAGGGAGGCATGCTGAAAAAAATTGATTTTTTTTTACTATGACTTTTGACTCTAGAGAACGTTTTATCACTGTCCATGAAATGTCTGCATAATAGTGAAGAAAACTTGAATAAGTCAAATAAAACAAAAATGATGAGAAACAGTAGTATCTTCCTTCAGGTTTGAAGCAGATAAAGAATTCCAAACTTTCCTGGGAAATGAGGTTTCTACAGCATGTCCTCTGCTCAAACTACATTTAGATGATCTTAGACCTTAGGTGAAAGGCATAAAAATGAAACATCCATGCAGGTTTTTAGAAAAATACTAGCCTTAGGGAAGTAATGCCTTCTTAAAGGCACTATAATTAAAAAACAGTAGTGGTCATGCATCGCATTTTTCACATAATGAATTTAGGTCTGGGAATAACTCAACTCTTAATAACAAGACACACCTGAAAGCAGAAAAGAAAATAGGTCTCCACATTATCTGCCTGATTTGAACGCTACGCCAGGGCACTAACATACTGAATAATCTATGTCTAGTGTCTCTCTCACCTTCTTTGGGTCCTGGGTGGCAAAGTACATAAAACTTTGGTCAATAACTGCACTGTCCTCGGAAGTTGTGGTCCTTTTACTGGTCTTGACTATTCTGGAAATGGGTCTTAATATTTATAGCTATGTCATGACCTATTATTGCAAAGGCCTATTCTTTCTTTAATTTTATTTTTTTAAACAATTACAAAAATGTTCATGTTTGGATTTTGGCCATACAGTGTTCCAGCACCCATCCCTCCACCAGTGCCCATTTCCCACCATCAATGTCCCCGAGTCCCTCCCCTCCCCTAGCCTGCCTCAGTGGCAGGTTCTCCATCTCTTTTCTTTCTTTCTCATTCTCTCTCTCTCTTTCTTCCTTCTCTTACATGTTGTGGATTATAATACATATGCTTAGAGTTTATCATGTGTATCTTTTGCCTGTATTTAATGCTAAATTCTATGTGGTAATAGACTTTCGACAATTATTGGCACACTTTTTTTCCTTCTCTGTCTTACCTAACCTCTCCTCCCACATGTTTGTGGTAATCAGGAGGTCTTGCCAAAGGTGGAAATTACCACAAAGGCCTCTTCTTGATTTTTACATTAAACATGCATGCATTGTTTTGTCCCCATGTTATTCTTATTTTAATCTCTCTTAATAATTAGTAATTATCACATTCACATGTATAAATTTCTTACCAACACATATTAAATACTGGGACTTAGCCTGGGAAACAATATCCTCTTGTTTATTCTTTTGGTCCATGGATTTTTGACCTGTAACGGTTAGATAAGGTTGAGGAGAACCTCCAAGACATTCTTTTTCGTTCTGCATCTGAGGATGAATAGGACTTTTCATGAGGGCTGTGAATTCTCTGTGGTCCCCATGAATTTGTTTTTCATTTCCACCCACCTGATATTCATACTTGTTTTCTTATACCCCAACTACATTGTAGAATAAATTTACATGAAGAGCACAGAACTTCAAAATTTGCTAATTGTGGCTCATCTGATTACAGAAAGTGCTCTACCGTTTTTCATCTACACAGTTTTCTATGAATAGTCTCTAAAGGATAATAGTTGTATGAATGATAATCCTGAGAGTTGTGAAACTTTAAAGTTTTTATGAATTATAAATACAGGTTAATATTCCTCTATCAACTCTTCAGTACATAATAGCACAAAAAGCAGAGAAAATAAAGATAAATAGAGGGGCTGGAGCGATAGTCCAGTGGGTAGGGCATTTGCCTTGCAGGCTGCTGACCCATGCCGGCCCAGGTTCGATCCCCAACATCCCATATGGTCCCCGAGCGCCGCCAGGAGTAATTCCTGAGTGCAGAGCCAGGAGAAACCCCTGAACATTGCCGGGTATGACCCAAAAAAGCAAAATAAATAAATAAATAAACAAATAAATAAATAAATAAAGATAAATAAGGGAAATATTCAGGAAATAATTGCATTAATCATTAGATTCAAAGGTTGGAATAGGAGAAGATATTAGAAAGAACTTCACACAGCTCTACAGAAGAAAAGTGATACACCTTTCAGTTAGCAACAAAGAGGAGCTTTCAACCCTAAGCCCTTCTTTAACAACCATCTATGCATAACATCCTATTAGTTTTTCAAGACAAACTTATAAGTGAAGCTCATCTCCCTCAGCACACCATCAGAATCTCTCTCCTTTTAGTTCTTTGACACCTTTTCAGTGGTTGTAAAGTATGATATGAAAGTCAATGGGTAAATCCTAACTATCAGAGAACTGATGCCACTTCAAAACTTCAGTATATGGCTTCAGTAGATACAGGGCTGAGTAAATAATTTGGTGATAGTCTCTTCAAGTGCAATTTTGGGTGAATTATTAACCATTTTTAGGATTCAGAGGGGTAATAAAAAAATAAAATAACTTAATATTTATAAAATTATTAGAAGATTGACTTGGGAAAATGCTCTGTATTAGTGTTTTCTCAATAAATGTATCAGGTTACTAAGAATTTGCTTTTTTCAATGTTTTATTATACCACCATGAAATATACAATTACAAAGATGTTAATGTACGGGTTTTAGTCATGCTTTGTTTCAGCACCAATCCCTCCACCAGTGCCCATTTCCCATCACCGACTTCCCAGGTTCCCTCCCCTCTCCCCTAGCCTGCCTCTATGGAGAGTTCTTTATCTCATCTCACTCTCTCTTTCTCTCTACCTTCTCTTACACACTATTGATCGCAATGCATACATTTAGAAGTTATCATGTGTATCTTTTTGCCTGTATTCAATACTCAGTTCTAGGTTGGTATAATACAACAATTGTTAGCACACTGTTTCCTTCTCTGTCCCACCCAACCTCTGACTCCCAGACGCTTGTGGTAGATTCCACTTTTGAAAAGACCTCCTGATCCATGTTTTGTCTGACCTTGGATATTGGTATCATAATATGCATATGCATATACATATACATATATATCTATATATTTATGTCATGCAAATAAATGCAGTCATTCTATATCTTTTTTTCCCTTCTGCCTAATTTCACTCAACATGATCCTCTCCGTGTTCATCCATTTATAGGCAAATTTCATAACTTCATTTTTCCTAACAGCTGCATAGTATTCCATTGTGTAGATGTACCAAAGTTTCTTTATCCAGTCATCAATTCTCAGGAACTATGGTTGTTTACAGATTCTGGCTATTGTGAATAGTGCTGCTATGAACATAAATGTGGAGATGGTGTTTCTGCTATGTGTTTTTGGCTTCCCAGGGTATATTCCCAGGAGTGGTATGGCTGGGTCAAATGGGAGTTCAATTTCTAGTCTTTGGAGGAATGTCCATATTGTTTTCCAAAAAAGGCTGTATTAGTCAACATTCCCACCAACAATGGATGAGAGTCCCCCTTCCCTCGCATCCACGCCAGCACTTGTTATTTTTGCTCTTCTGGATATTAAGAGTTTACTTTTAAGATAAAATGATGTAAAGGAACAGCTTCACAAGATTTAAAGGCTGTATGTAGCTGAACCCTAGATTCAAGAGGAATAAAATGTGATTGGGCTACCTTTGGATCCCCCTGCTGGCAGTATTGCAGAAACTCCTGGATGGTGCCACCCTGTTAAATAATTCTCCAGAGTTTCTCCTCAAGGTGAGAGGGCTTCAGAAATACCACTCAAGAGTTTGGGACAGGCAACAGGGGCTGTTGTCTTCCCATAATTTATAATTGAACCATTTGTCCATTCATAGTTCCAAACAGCTCAGGCTTGACGTTGGGTTACCTTTTTTCCTCTTGCTTATGTTAATTGAGTTACATTACTTTAATGATCCTGGGGCACTAACAATTCCACAGGGACAACCCCAATTCTCTAATTAACTTCTCTTTGTATTTTACTTCCCCTATCCGTTAATGCCTGTTCCCTGCCCTTCTGGAGCAGTTTCTCTTTCCCTATATTAACCCTGTTTGATTTCAATAACAACATTGCCAACCATTAGCCTGTGACCTGTTCTTTTTTCCATATTTTGGGGGAATGGCTTTTGGCCCCAAATGCACCAGAGGACCTACCTGGTCACTACAGGGGCAGATACAAGTTGCCTCAATAATTTTATCCAAGTCTCATCACAGAGGTGTCCATTTTTCTGGTTCCAGAGTTTATGGGTCTTGCTTGAAAGAGAAGGAAAAATAAAAAAGAACAGAATCGTGAAGAACTAATTACTTTCCTTCTTGGAAAGTTTAAAAGAAACCAATCAATACAGTCAATATGTGGATAGATGAGCTAGAACAACTTTTCTCCTACTATTTGTTACATACATATATGGTTCATCATGAATATAGATGTCCTAGCAAGTGCATCTGTCATTTTCTTCTTTGGAGGGATTTGGATAAATGATTGCCATCATGAGGAATTTCAATTTTGTCTCAACAATGACTGAATATATGTTATATAAGAACCCATGAGTCATTGAAATTATACGTAATATTGCCAATGCTATTTTGCAACTATATTGATCTGTGGGAAATGATAGTTAATGAACAACTCGGTACATTATTTATAATGAGTCTAAGCAATTACTTTAACTGTAGAGTTTATAGTTCAAACTCTCCAGAAATCTCATTTAGTGATTACCTTTCTCTAGGTCTAATGATTAATGACTTCTTATGTCACAGGCATTTGGAGTCATATAATTAAGTTTCTCCTAGAAAAATTTACAAATAAACATTAGACCCTTAGCAAAGCCAGGGCAAAGCAGTGCTCTACATGTTGTATACTTTACCAAACACAAATTGCATCGTATTCTGTGCAGGATAATCATTTTGTTTGCTAACTTTCATTTTGAAGCCATCTATTCTTTGCTTTGCACTCAGAAACATTCTTTCAAGAATAAAATCCAAGCTTTCCCTTTTTTAACCAAGAGTTATCTGAGTCCTTGTTCTCCTCTCACCAATCTGAGTTTTTGTTTTACATGCCCCAGGCTCCCCACATAGTGAGCTCCTCCATAACTCAGAAAGTGTTTTTCCTGCCAGTTGGAAAACCTCATTCCTGTGGTATCATTAGTGATTCCCTTGATAAAATAATCTGACCTTCCTCACTCAGAAGACCTATGAGAGCAGAGTCCCGATATGCCTCATCAAGTCTAGCACTCTATCAATGTGGGTTTAAAGATGAAAGGACTGGAAAAAAACACTTATGAGAACTTTGTTTTTACTGGAGCCACCACAAATAACATGGACAAATACATAGTCAAATATTGTTGGGTCAATGTCATTTATTATGCTGATGCCAATGTAGTGAATGACCTCCTTTCCCACAGCACTTGTGTTTTTATCCCACTAATTTATTCATCTTAAAGATCTACCTAAGGGGCCGGAGTGACAGTCCAGCAGGTAGGGCATTTGCCTTTGCACGCAGCCAGCCCATGCTGGCCTGGGTTCGATCCTCGGCATCCCATATGGTCCCTGAAGCACCGCCAGGAGTAATTCCTGAGTGCAGATCCAGGAGTAACCCCTGAGCATCGCCGGGTGTGACCCAAAAAGAAAAAAAGAAAGATCTACCTAATAGACTCCAGCTTCAAGATTCACTGGATCATCTAACTTCATTTTTAGATCACAGCCTTTTCTTAACTGCTTCATTTTGATTATATTTTCAACCTCTATACCTCAGTTCACAACTTTTTAAAAGAAGAAAATAATGTCTCAGAGATAGTACAACAGGTAGGATGCTTGAATTTCCTTCACACAACTGGGTTTTGCTCCCGGGAATGCTTGGTCCCTTAAGTGAGGAGTGATCTCTGAGCAAAAACCACTGAGTGAGGAGTGATCTCTGAGCAAAAACCAAGAAAAGAAGGGCAGAAAAATTTTAAAAATATTCAACTTAATAGATTATCTTTATAATTATGTTTATGAATTAACACATATAAAGTATTTATATTTATTTCTCTGTGAAATGTAACAAGAGAAACATCTTCAGCAAGTGGTATAGGAAAACTAATGTAATAAAAGAGAAAAAAGCTACATGCAAAAATGAATTCAGACCTCTTCCTAATGCCATGCACAAAAGTCAAGAAAAGTGAATTAAAGCCCCTATTATATATCAGCACAAAAAGTGCATAGTGGAAAATACAAGAAGAACTGTCTCTGACATTGAAGGGAGAGGCATCATTAAGAATGAAACACCCAGCTTGCCATTCCAAAGAAGCCAGAGGAAACTCATGCACCAAATTGCAGCTATTTTCAATGTCCAGACCCCACAGCTTGTCAGAGCCCCACCCAAGAAAGAAGTTGATTTCAAGCCCAAGTATGCTGGTCTCGGTGACTAAAGTCACCAGGCTTTCTTGGAGATGGATCTGGGATCCCTTTCTCACCTCTGTCCCATGCGGAAGGCCTGGTGGACTCACCCAAGAACTGCTTTCAGGCTGTCAGCAATGATCCAAGACACAGATACACAGGGCAGAGCTGCTACCAGCTCTACATAGGACCTGCTACCAGCTCTCCTTGTGGCATGTGACCTCTTGGCAACCACATGATATCTCAAACTCATCAAAGCAACTATGTTCTAGAAACTCAGAAAGTCAATGCAAGAACAGAAATTGGTCAGATTCACCCAAAACAAACCAGAAAAAAAGTCATGATTTTATCAATACCATTGCCATATATGGGCTTTAATGGTCAATATAATGAGTGCTGGCTAAGAGAGCAGGCATGGGGATGGGTGGGATATGAGGAGTTTTGGTGGTGGGAATACATTGGTGGTGGGATTAGTGTTGATGAATTTTTCTAACAACTGTTAGAAAAACTTTTGTTCTTTGTAAAGCATGGTGTTTTAATAAAAAATAATAAATTAAAAAATGAAAAAATATCCCAAATGAAACACCACTGAGCAAGCAAGTAGAAAAAAAAGATAAACAAATGGTGCTACATTAAATTACAAAGTTTCTGCACTTCAAGTGAAGCAATAATCATCAATAATCAGATGGCTCAGAGTGGGAAAAATTGTTTGCCCACCATTTTTCTTATAAAGGGTTAATATCCAAAATATATAAAATACTGAGAAAACTCTACAAGACAAAAAATCTAACTTTTTTAAAAAATGGGGAGAAGAGATGAAAGTAAAATTTCTCAAAGAAGAAATGCAAATGGCCCAAAGGCATATACAAAATTCTCTATATCACTAAACATCAGGAAAAAGCAAGTCAAAACATTAATAATTTATCATCTCACATTAAATAGCCTGGAATACATCAAAAAGAACAAAAACAGCCAGTGTTGGCAAGAATGTGGAGCAAAAGGGATCTTCATTCACTGCTAGTCCACTGGCCCAGTATTATTGGAAGACAATGTGGTCATTCCTAACAATACTAGGAGCTTCCATAAGACCCAGCAATTACACTTCTTGGAATATGCCCTGTTGCAGTTTGCTGTCGCCCAGAGCCTCTGCATCTTACCTGGAGTTACCTCCTACAGGCCATTTTGTAGATAAAGGGCAAGAAAACAGTTTGAATGTGGCAGTATATCTTATGTATTTGATATTAGCAGGTATAAATATTTTCTCTCATGCTACCACAGTCATTGTGAGACTAGAGAGATCTTACCAGAATATTTATCTGGCTACGTTGGATCTCTCAGTAATTAGACCAGAGAGAAATGCTGTTTGCCTCCAAGCAAGCAAGTATGGCTCTCTAATAAGTTTAAAGGTTAATATACAAAGCAACTATGAAGTAAATACAAGAATCATATGAAGACTTGGATAAATATATACCTGACTATAGAATATCCATTGGTGCAGATACATGCCCCTCCCCACTCTACATAGGACCTGCAGGGACACTTCCAAGGCAGATCTTGGCTGACACAATATTAACATTTCAATGGTGCTAGGTGAGGTCCTGGGAGAAGTTACCTGAGGGGGATTAACCCTAACTGCTTTCTCTTGATGTGGGCGGTCTAGACTGAAAAGTTATAAAAGCTGTACAGCTTTTTGCTTTTTTGCCTTTGCCTTCTCCTTCTACTCTTTGCATCTCTGTTCTCTTCTCTGTTGGGCCTTAGCACGTGGTGGTGGCCATCTTTGCCTAGGATTCTTAACCTACATTTGGCCGGGACTCAGCAGGAACCTAAAAATTTGGGGTTTTCCTATTGTTGGATTGTATGCCAGAACAAGTGTGAGTAAAGCCTTTTGAAACTTTTCTGAATTCTCATGTCTTTCAGCGTCTGCCAGCCACTGATCCCCTGGGGCAAAAAAGGGATTCCTGATTCTGCTCCTGAATTTTGTTGAGGCACCCAGCATATCCTGACAAGTGGAGGTTCTACTGAGATTCCTGCACTGCTCCTGGATTTTGTTGGGGCATCCAGCACTCCCCGACAATGCCCAAGGTTAAACAAAGAACAATTCAGGAAAAAGACAATTACACTCCCATGCTCATTGTAGCACAATGACAATCACTAAAGTCTGGAAACAACCTGTGACTAAGAACAGATGACTGGATTAAGAAACTATGGTTCATATACCTAATGTAATACTCATAAGAAAAGTTAAAGTCATGCAATTTTCTGCTCTGTGGATGCATCTTAAAAGTATCATATTGAGTGATGCATCTGAAATTAGTCAGAGGGAGAGCAAGAGGCACAGAATGATTTCTCTCATATGCGTAACAGAAAGGAACTTTGAAAGAGAAGAGCAGAACAGCTCTTCAGTAGGAAGCTTGCACTGGAAGCAGGTGGGGGGGTGAGTAGGAAGATAAGTTAGTGAAAAAACACTGGGACAGCAGTGGAAGGGAAAAGTCTCTGCTCTAGAGGTAGACTGGGGGTGGGAGGGTCTTTGTTGGAGGGAAGAGGACACTGATAAAGGACCGGGTGTTGCAACATTGTATATCTGAAATTTAATGATGAATAAATTTGTAATTCTGTAATTCATCACTTGTATCACTTGTCTTCCTATTTGCTCGAGTAGGGTGCCAGTAACGTCTCCATTCATTGGGAATGAGGTCCATTATTGTTACTGTTTTTGGCATGTCGAATACACCACGGGTAGCTTGCCAGGCTCTGCTGTGGCTCTGCGTTCATCCCAGGGAGCCCAGTATTTTTTTGTCAGACCATCAACCATCCAGGTCCCACGGGGCAGAGCCCTGGGGAGTAGACAAGCCTGTCTCCTGTCAGCCACCTGCCAACACAGCTGGGCACTGCAGCAACACCTGGAACAACTCCAGGGACAAGTAATTAAAATATTTTTCCAATGAAAAATATTTTCCAAGGTGTATTTCAATGATCATCTCTGAGTTTTATTCAAGGATTGTCAGGGCGCTCCACCGGGGTCCCCGACAGTGCCGGGAAGCGAAGTTCCCTTCTACCTCCGAAGCCGGCGAGGAATGGATGAACACTCAGGAATCCGATGCGGTTTTAAAAGGCTTTACTTATCACAGGTTCAGGCATACAAATCAGCAAAAAGGAAAACCCGATGCTTAGGATTCCAGGCTAGAACCCCAGCCACGTGTAGGCCTAAGATGGCGACCACCACATGTAAAAACTTCCAAGAGGAATAAACGCTCACAAGGCGAGATCCCACAGGGAGAAGAAGGCCAAAAGCCAAAAGCCAAAAGCCTCAGGAGCCAAAAGCTGAAGGCTGAGGAACCAAAAGGCAAAAGGTGAAGGGGCCTCAAGTCAGCCCCCTTATATACACCAAAGTAATCCAATCGGGAGGTTGTCATGCCAACAAAGAACCCTAAACAGAGTGTAGTGCCACACCCTATTGCAGGTATAAACAAAGGTTACACCAAGGACTAATCCCGAGATTATCTCTTATGTAAAACACTGGAGAGAGAGGGGGCTGATATAAAGTAATACATCTTAACTTCATGAGCTTCATGTAATCTAGATGGTACCCACAAGGTCCTTATTATTATCTGCACCAGGGTGATTCTGAGTATCTTGTTCTCATGTACTGAAAGGGTCATACTCGCCTGCTTAGAGCAAACTAGTATGATCCTTCCTATAGTCTACCTTTAGTCTCAGCGTAGCCAGGGTGGTAGTCTCCTGGTAAATTCTAACTGTCCCACGTTGGGTGCAGTGGGTATAAAGAGGAACTGTGCCCAATCTAGAAGACATAGAAGTCTTAGTAGATGTATAAGTCAGAAGTTATTCAATCAAGGTGACTTCTGTAACTGCCACACCCTCTAAAAGTGTTTACATAGAAGAGAGATCTCATTAGAATGAACATTGGCTTAAATAAGATTAAGCTGGGAGTGAGCAAAACAACAAAACTCCCAGATTAGCTAAACATGTCCTCCAACAAAGGATAACCTAGGTATGGGTCTACTTAATGTTTGAGGTGGATGTGTTTTTTGAAAGAATATTTGTTTGAATATAGATGCAGATACACCAGGCACAGCTGCTCCCAGCTCTCCCCGCTGAACTCCCTGTACTCCACTGACCATGAGGGGTCAGGAGGCAGAGAGTGACTTCTGGCCCAAGACCACCATCCCAATAGAGTTAGAGTCTTGAAAGAATCCAGAGGAACCCCCACACTGTACTGGAAGGGTTTTTCATCATCTGACTCCACAGCTCGACAGAGTTCCACCCAAGAGAGAAAGCCAATTTCAAGCCTGGCTTGTCAGAGACCAACCCTACAGAGGAAACTATTTCAAGCCCAGGTATGCTTGAACCACAAACACAGATACACCAGGCAGAGCTGCTAAAAGCTCTCCCTGTTGCACGCAGCCACTTTGCAGCCAAGCAATTCATCTGTAATTACCAAGAATATTCTACCCACCCCTCTCAGAGAGTCTGTCAAGCTACTGAGAGCATACACCCACATGGCAGAGCCTGACAAGCTGTCTGATGCTTATTCGATATGCCAAAACTAGTAAAAACAATGCTTATCCCCTGACCCTGAAAGAACCCTAAATATGGCAGGACTAAGAAGGATGAGCAAGGAGAGGCTGATAAAATCTCAGGGCCAAAGGAGGCTGCCAAAACGAAGAAGGACTAAAATGACTGTCGTACTTTCAATGCACGTACACTGGCATTGGAAGCATATATTGAGGACCTGATGGTCCAAGCGCAAAGGATCAAGTACAACATCATTGGTCTGACCGAGACTAGGAGGTGTCAATCACACACGCCGCTTTTGACACTGGAGAAGAACTGTTCCTCAGAACATGCAACAAAAGAGGTGTTGGTGGTGTTGGTGTCCTTGTCTGTAGGGGAAGCTGCCGGGGTCCCCAACAGTGCCGGGTGTGAGTTCCCTTCTACCTCCAAAGCTGGCAGGGAATGGATGAAGACTCAGGAATCCGATGCAGTTTTAAAAGGCTTTACTTATCACAGGTTCAGGCATACAAATCAGCAAAAGGAAAAATCCGGTGCTTAGGATTCCCGGCTAGAACCCCAGCCACGTGTAGGCCAAGATGGCAGCCACCATGTGTAAAAGCCTTGTAGAGAGGAGATAAAGACTCCCAAGAAGAGCGCAACCCCAAAAGAGAGCCCAAAAAGAGAGCACGAAAGAGGAAGCAGGCTAGATTTATACCCCTGCAACTTAGACCTTCCTCCCATTATTATGGAAAGCAGGGAGGGTCAAATGCCCTCAGGTATTTTCTCCCAGCACCTCACCAAGGCCCTTTTACATGCTAATGTCTTGAGCCAAGATCTGCCTGGAAAAGCCTTTATAGGGTAGAGAAAGGGGTTTCTGAGATGGCATGTCTCTGCACCAAAGTCTAATAGACTACACCCTTAGCTACGAAGTGATTTGCAGGAGGCAAACCAGAGCAGATGAGGAAGCTCTTAGAGGAGTCCTGCAACAACTCCCCCTGATTCACTATCACTATCCTCCTGTTGATTATCTATTTGCTAGAGCAGGCACCAGTAATATCTCCATATGTCCTGTCTCATGCTAGTAGAGCCCAAGGGCATCTATTTGCTCCAGGAACATAAAGAGCCTCAAACCATTATTTTAGGTCATGGGAATGAACTAATATAATAGTTACTGGTATTTGGCATATCAAATAAAACAGGGCAGCTTGCCATGCAGGTGGCATACACTTGTAGTCACCTCTAAATATAGCATTTATAGATGAAAAGCACGGCTGCAAGCGGCCCGCGAGAGACAGGCTGTTGCTGGGTGGAGTTCTGACGAAAGGGAAGTCCGGATGTGGAAAATGGTGGCCCAATGGAGTGGGGGGGATGTCATCTGGCTTGTTGTGCGGCTCTGCTGGGGTGGCGGGCCAGGACTACAACCCGCCATCCCTCCCGGGAGCCTCGTGAGCAGCTGGGCATAGGGAGAGCAAGTAGCAGCTCTGCCCCATGTCTGTAAGTCTCTGATTCAGCATACCTGGGCGGGATTGAAAAAAAAACCTGCTGCAGGGTGGAACTCGATGACAAAATATTTAGTAACGTACAGAAAATTAAGATAAGAAAAAACAATTCCAATTACAAAATGATAATACATGTTACTTTAGGATCCTAACTTGTTTTTGGACCCAAAGCAAAGTTCATGACAAAGTGTTTCTAGCTGTCTGATTATAACGGACTATAGTTTGCATTGTCCATAATTTGTGAGAGTCAATTTGCCATATTTTATGTAAAGTCGGGTGTCTGGAACAAAGTTTGTGGGGCTACTTCTGGAAGAGCAATAGCAGTGATCATATGAGTATGAGTCTCTGGAGAGCAGCGATCAGGAACTCGTTGAATTGTCAGGAACACTGGATTGGGTCTCAGGAACACTGGAACAACATATCTCGAACTCTGGAACAGGAGTCTTGAGCGCTGGAACAGGTGTCTGGAACATCGGTGTGGGCGTCTTGCAGGGCTTCTTTAGCAAGTGGACACTGGCACCGGTAACTGTACCTGTAGCTTAATTTTAGGCGAGACAAAAACACTTTTTGAGATTAGTCACAAATAGAGATTTTAAGGCCTGGCAGGGATCCAAGTCTGGGATGGAGAGAAGAACATAAAGAAGCTCCAACACAGGTGGAGCAGGGAAATAAGTATGAGAATTGATGATTTTAAAATTGATGAGTCTAGTGGATCAGCAGTGGAGCTGATGAATTTAATAGAGGTTTGTAGTGGTCAGAAATTGAGAAGGTAGTAATTGATACATAACATAGACACAACGTTAATCACAAACATAATGGTGGCCACCACATGCACACACACAAGCACACACACATTTGATCAATCAATATCTTACAGCTGTATAAATGACACATCTAGGGTGATAAATGGTAATGAATCAAGTGCTTCATGAATATAAAGCCGGCAAATGATGGTGAGGAAGTGTCTTTTCCTGTGCATAGAGAATTGGGAAAAAATTATTTTTTGCAAATTATTAAATTTTTAGTGAGCACTGTTTTAGGAGTCTCGGAGTATTGAGCACTGTAGCGCAAGTTTACTGCATTCCAATATCTTATCCTGTGAACAGAATCATTAGAAAAACAATTTTTCATTGATTTATCGAACTTTTTTGTAATGAGCACTGTGATTAGAGTCTAAAGCCTCGAGCATCATAGAAGGAATCTGCAGCATCCAAGTTCTTTTTTTGAAAATATATGTGAGCAAAAACATTAAGAAAGGAAACTCTAACATTAATCCTTGAAACATTTTAACATTGAGCACTATGCTCGGATTCCACCCATTTTTCCACCCTTTTTTTTCATAAGGAAGAAAGCATTTAGGCTGTAAGGCAAGATATTAGACATAAACCATGATCAACAGGCTGCAAAACAAGATCATTATTAAAATGAACCAATCTAGAGGTTTAAACAGGAACTTGCAATTTAAAATTTAAGACTTTATATTGAAAGAATTAGTTGTTTTCTGATTCTTGGAGAATTCTAGTCTTAACAAGTGGCAGAGGAACCCAGAGTTTCTTGGCAGGGTTATCATCTGTAGAAATGAAAGCATAACCTCTTCCCCGAATGAGGAGGTGACCTGCAATCCATTTATCATCAATTTTCACCCAGATAGGGAATTGACTGTTTTTTGAGTTTGCATATCTTCTTGAAAGTGACGTTCAGCCACAGTATAGGGATCTCCTTGAGGTATATTTAATAAATTTAAGGTGAATAATGTTAAAGGTAAGGAATCCATTGGAGGCATACTTGTTTTTCGTTGCTTTAGTAACTGTGTTTTAAGCGTTCTGTGAGCACGTTCAACAATTCCTTGTCCTTGTGGATTATATGGAATTTCTGTAATATGTTTGATCTGCCATTCCTTTCAAAAGGATTTGAAGGTTTTTCTAGTGTAAGGAGGACCGTTATCAGTTTTTATGGTATGGGGAAAACCCATGACCGAGAAGCACTGGAGTAAAAATGAACAAACAGATTTAGCTCTTTCAGACGTCATAGGAACAGCCCAGATGAACCGAGAATATGTATCAATGACCACATGAAGGAAAGCTTTGTTGGGAAATAAGTTAGTATGAGTTATATCCATCTGCCACAATTGGTTTGTCTGTAAACCTCAAGGATTTGCTCCTGCCACATGAGCTGTACAATGTAAAGGAGCACAGACAGGACAGTTGTGGACAATTTGTCTAGCTTGTCTCCATGGGATGCCATGGTGTACATGAAGGCGTCGGGCATTTGTATGTAGAGTCTGGTGCTGTTCCTCAGCTGATTTAAATACTGGTGCTGCCAAGAGATCTGCTGCTTCATTTCCTCGAACCATCGGCCCAGGGGAGTCGGCTGTGAGAACAGATGTGGGAGATGTATATAGGGAATATTCTTTTTCGAGGAGATCTTGTAGTTTATGGAGCAGCTCCTGAAATATAGGATTATGGGCACTTAAAGAAGCAGTGACAATTCCAGGAAATAAACCAACTACATATGCAGAATCACTCACCACATTACATGGGCCAGATACATGGGATAGTAAATGTATCAGGGTGGCGAGTTCCACTTGTTGGGCAGATTTATAATTTGTATGCACAGTAGTGGTCAATGAAGGACCTGTAATTCCACCCCTTCCTTATGAGGAACCATCAATATAATGCACTGGAGCATCTGGAATGGGAGTGGAGTGGACAATGGTGGAAATTACAAAAGGTGTCCTTTTCAGAAATTCCCAGGTTTTTCCAGCTAAGTAATGATAAGATATTTCTCCTGAAAAATCTGCTAAAGCTCTCTGAAGGATTTCACTGAGTGGTAAAACAGCTTCAATTTCTTTTTTAGGGTCAGGTAGTACAATTACATGGGGATCATGTCCAAGTAATACTTGGGTTCTTGATCTTCCCTTAATTATAAGGTTGGCTATCATCTCAAGGTAAGGTGTAGCAGTACGATTCTGCTTCTTATGTAAGTAAACCCATTCTAACAGTCCAGATAATTGGGCTATAGCAGCAGTTGGAGACTCAGGAGGGTTGAAGACCAATAAACATACCTTTTCTCTGGGATTAAATCTGGAGAGGTAAGATTTTTGAAGCTGATCCATGAAAAAGTCTAATTCCTTCTGAGCTTTAGGAGTTAGTTGCCTTGGGCTATTTAAAGCAGGATCACCTTCAATGATGTGGAACAAGTTACTGAGCTCACAGTTAGGAATCCCAAGGGAAGGGCACACCCAGTTGATATATCCCAACAGTTTTTGAAAATTATTCAAGGGGGCCGGAGCGATAGCCCAGCGGTAGAGTGTTTGCCTTGCACACGGCCCACCTGTGCCGCCCCGGGTTCGATCCCCGGCATTCCATTTGGTCCCCCGAGCACTGCCAGGAGTAATTCCTGAGTGCAGAGCCAGGAGTAACCCTTGAGCGCCGCTGGGTGTGACCCAAAGAGCAAAAAAAAAAATCATTCAAGGTTTTGAGTCTTTTTTTGACTAATGGAAATTTTTTGAGGACACACTATAGTGCGGTCAAGAGCCCAAATATTCATATGGACGCTGCATCTGGATTTTTTCCATAGCTAATTGTAAACCAGCCTCTGGTAAAACTGTTATTACATCATTATATAAATTCTGGAGATCTCTTGAACTATCACAAGCTAGCAGGATATCATCCATGTAGTGGATGATGTATGCACCAGGAAATTTAGCATGAATGGGTCATAAAAACTCATCAACAAAGTGTTGACACATGGTAGGTGAATTAGTCATCCTTTGGGGCAATACTGTCCATTGAAACCTATGTAAAGGGCCTTTATGATTAATAGAAGGAACTGAAAATGCAAACCTTTTCCGATCATCTGGGTGGATAGGTATGCTGTAAAAACAGTCTTTTAAATCTATGATAATTAGCGGCCAATCTTTAGGAATAGCTGCTGGAGAGGGAGCCCAGGTTGCAGGGCTCCCATGGGGACCATAGTAGAATTTACATTCCATAAGTCAATCAGCAAACGCCATTTGCCTGATTTTTTCTGTATCATAAAAACAGGAGAATTCCATTCTGAAAACGTTTCTTCAATATGTCCCAAATTCAGTTGTTCTTCCACTAGATTTGTTAGGGCCTCTAACTTTTTGATATTGAGGGGCCACTGTGGTGTCCATATAGGTTTGTCAGACTTCCACTGAATATGGATAGGTGGTGGGCGCTAACCACAGCGGCCCCAATGGAAAAGGTTTACTCCCTGTGTTAGGCTTATTATGGAGAGCTGTAACAGGTGCCCGATGGACGATTGGATGAGGTATGTTAATTACTGCCCCCCCCACTGCTCCAGCATATCTCGACACCATAAAGTTAAAGGCATAGGGGCTATATAAGGCTGGACCATGGCTACGCTTCCTTCAGGGCCAATACATGGCAGCCACCTTGCACTGTGTCAAAGAAAAGAGGAGATATTGCCCACCCCGCTCAGGCTATGGGACACTTTCTTTAGGGCCCAGTTAGAGGGCCAGTACTTGGTGGAGATTATGGATATGTCTGCCCTGTATCCAACATGCCTTTGAATTTCCTTTTATAAATTTCGATGGGTATAGCCGGCCGCTTGGCCTCGCGAAATTCTGGTAGTGTACCCAACTAGATAGTTAGCAGGTGGCTGGTGGGCTTGGTTCTGTGTGGCTGTATAACCAACAATGAAGTTGGCCGAAGGGTTGGTACTGTTTAAGCCACCAGTTCTAGGGTGTTCGGACTGACTAAACGGATCCTCAAAAAATAATAATAGTTTAGAAAGCGGTTCCCCTTTTGAAAAGTCCATTTAGTTGGCACAGAGATTGACAGTATTATCTCTCCATGAGATTCAGGATCTAGAAGTCCGAAATGTACCTTAATTCCATTAAATTTTAGCCAATCGCTCCCTGAATTAAACCCATACTACCTGGGGAGCAGGTCCTTTTATCGCTGTTTTTAGCATGTAAGGATCTTGACTTGGGTATATTGTGACAGTCTTAGGGCAGAGAATATCGAGACTGCCATTGCCTGATGGGGTAGGGTAGGCCAGATAGTATTTATTGACTGTAATTCTGTGGATTCTGATTGGGAGGATACTGGGAAGGTGGAATGAACGAGAGTGCCCCTGGATTCAGCTGGGCCTGGGGCTGGCCCCCCACCCATTTTCCTGCATTTGAGGGAGGCATAGATGTTATTTGAACCTGCAGAGCTTGTGGAACCTGGGAGGGGGTCCATGTAACATTTCCCATAAAGGGATTTTTAGGATGTTGCCCTGTATTGACAGTTCTAGAAGATGTGCAATCTCTATGGGTGTCCCCCTTCTCTCTGCAGTTATAGTAGGTTATCTGTCCAGATGAAGCCTGAGGCTGACTTTGTTCCCACACCGACAGTCTCTGGCCCAATGTTTTCCCTTCCTACACTTTGGGCATGGTCCAGGTGGGGCCCCTCCGAGGGGTGGAGTTGCGATTATTAGCATAGTTTCTCTGATCATTGTTTATCCTTTGAGGATTATTGTTTCTCTCCCTGAAGCTGTTCGACATTTCACCCCTATCCTAATCCCCTGCTGTATGGGATAAGCCTCTATAGCATTGTGTTCCATGGGAGGCCGAACCGACATTTCTACAGGCCTTTAGATATCCCATGAGGTCTTCCTTTTCCTTAATACTATATAGTATTGCTCAGCAATTTTGATTAGCGTTCTCATATGCTAAAGTTCATTTTAGGGTTTGTCAGAGTGGATGGGTCTTGAACCTGTTCTGTGGATTACCTGAGTTAATCTCCCAATAAAATCAAAGTATGGTTCATTAGGACCCTGGTAAATTTTTGTACAGCTACCTAGATATTCGGGTCGGCATCTACTTTTTCCCATGCTTTTAATGCTGTATTCCTGAACAAATTTTAAAACAGCTTCAGGTAATGTTGCTTGTTTTTTCTTTCTCTTGCCATTCACCTTCACCTTTCAGCATGGCAAGAGTTACATTATGGCCAGATTCTCTTAAAGTGTCAATATTCATGTCAACCCCATCTGCATACCACATTTGCCATTGTGCGAACTGTGCCCAAGCACTGATGACTGGATAAAGAAACTTTGGTACATCTATACAATGGAATACTATGCAGCTGTTAGGAAAAATAAAGCTATAAAATTTGCCTATAAATGGATAGACATGGAGAGGATCATGATGAGTGAAATTATCCAGAAGGAAAAAGGCATATAGAATGACTGCATTTATCTGCATGACATAAATATATACATATTATGATACCAATATCCAATGTCAGGAGAAACATGAATCAGGAGGTCTTGTAAAAGGTGGAAATTACCACAAACATGTGGGAGTCAGATGTTAGGTAAGACAGAGAATGTAACAGTGTGCTAGTAATTGTCAAAAGTGCTAATACCAACCAAGAACTGAGCATTAAATACAGGCAAAATGATACACATGATAACCTCTAAATGAATGTATTGTAATCAACAATGTGTAATGGAAGGAAGAGAGAAAGAGATAAAGAACTTGCCATAGAGAAATACTATAGGATGGGGGATGGAATCGGGGATATTGGTGGTGGAAATGAGCACTGTTGGAGGGATGGGTGCTAGGACACTGTATGAACATCTTTGTAATTGTATATCTCATGGTGTATAATAAGATAATTAAAAATTTAAAAATAAAGAAACAAAAAAAATTGAAATGATGAATCATAAGTTTGGGAACCTGTGAATTATTTCCCCTGCCTTGCTTTTGTTGCCTTTATTACTGGGAGTTACTTACACTCTGACTGGTATGCATGGTTAATAGCCCTGCAAGATGTGATATAATAAAGCTGCTCTATTTCCAACCCTAAAGATAAATCATGAATGCAGAACCCCATTTGAATATGGAGAACTGGGTCTCAGAAAACCTAATTGGTGCAGGTGTCTCTCAGAGAAAGATGCATTCTTTGGAAGGGAGAATCTTTCAAAAGAACAACAAGATAGAATAAGAAAATAGAGTGAGAATCACCAAATACTCAAAATTTTCACTTTCAAACAACACTTATTTGCCTTTAGGTTTTTACATAACTTTTGAAATTATCAATAAGGACAGCTGAATGTCCAGGCACAGTGACAGAAAATATAAAATGGTATAATCTTCAGATACTGTAGGGATCAGAGAACCTAATAAAGATCTTAGAGCTTACAGTTGGAAACCAAAATAGTATGAGACACTTATGGATCAGGAAGAAGATTCCCGGTCTGTGACATTAGGCGACATCACCAGTGTGATGAATTTAAAAAGTGGACTGAAAAATGTTAGCAGGTCCTTTATGAATTATTGTTTTTGTTGTATGTAGCACAACTCTAAAGAACACCATTGTGGAACTTCCTGTTTCCAGAACACATATCAAGCAGTGATACAAACTACACTGAAAGGGAAGTAGCTTATTTTCAGAGTCACTTAAATGGGATAGTCTTACTGAGGATCTGGTCATTCAAAAGGAAGATAAGGCTTGGAAAGTCAGTAATGAAAGTCTGTCTTTGATTTCTATGCTGTAGTACATTTAAGCAAGGGTTGACTTCAGGCTTGTATCTCTATTCTGTCATGGAAATTCCAAGAGTAATTCATATACTCTCTTTTTTTGCTTTTTTTTAGGTCACATCGGCAATGCTCAGTGGTTTCTCCTGGCTCTGCACTCAGGAATTACTCCTGGCAGTGCTCGGGGGCCATATGGGATGCCGGGGATCAAACCTGGGCTGGCATAGACTGGCCGCATGCAAGACAAACACCCTACCCACTGAGCTATCGCTCAGGTCCTGGTATACTCTCTTAATGGCTCTTCTCTGGGAGTGGGTTCCTCTGAAGAACATTTGGGGCTTGGAATTGTTCCCTGGTGCCTTGATTCAAGGTTCAGGAGTGTGTACTAATTCTATCTCATCTTATTTTGTGGAGAAGTCTGGGTCAAGGTGAGAGAGCCAAGGTACATATATTTAAAAACCTATTTGGGTGTACCAGTAGGCTTGATATTTGGTTGATTTATAAGAAGCTAGAAAATGGTAAAATAGAGAGACTTGGAACAAAAGAAATTATTGTGGTTTAGTTTCATTGAAATGTACTCTCAGGGATATTTAGAGAACCTAAAATTTTTTTGGTATATCTTTGATTTGTCAAAATACCATTTTCAAAGGACTAGAAATTAAGACAAAATTTTAATGAGACACTTAAAGGGCCAGAGATATAATACAGGGGTAGGGTACTTTCTTTGAACTCCAATGATCCCTTGAGTCTACTGGAGAGATCTCTGATCACAGAACCAGGAGGAACCCTTGAGAAATGCTGGATATGTTCCCAAAACAAACTTGTGAGTATGTTTGTTACTGAAGGAAAAAATAGAAAGTTATTTGTCTAGAGCTAGAACTGATCAACTAAAATCTTCCTCCTTTCCTCCTTTGTTTCTAAATTCATATATCACTGAATATTTAGTTTTCTGTCATCTTAGTGTTTGTGAGATATGATGAAAGCAACAGTTGAAGGTTAAAATAAAAACCAATAAATCTTTAGGAAGAGTCAAAGGACAGGAAGATTCTTTATTCTTATTCAGTTTTAATTCCTGGTCCTAATTAAGTTAGAACCAATCTTGGTTAAGTTTGAACAAGTCCTGTTATCTAATTTATAAATCTCATTATATTCAATTTTTGTTGTTTGAAACGCAGGGGAAAATGTTTGAATTAACAGAAATAGGAGACTTGTCTATCTGAACCCAGATTCACTGCAGAGTGCAATTTTTTTATGGTTCATGCTTATTGCTTCCCTCTTCTTTTATTTATTTAAACACCAGTGATTTATAAAGTACAAAGCTTTTCATAATAGTTGTTAGAAAGACTCTTTGTTAAGCACCAATCCCACTACTAGTTTGCCCCCCCCCCACCAGAGACCAGCATTTCCCGTCCACCCCCACCCCATCCTCATCCCCTTGCCTGCTCCCTTAACTAGTATCAATGTTGTTGGTCATTACAGCCCAAATAAGTGAATGGTATTGACAAAGTCATGGCTTTATTTTTTCCTGGATTGTTCTATGTGAGTCTGGCCAATTCTGTTCTTGGATTCGCTTTCTGGGTTTCCAGAACACAGTGATTTTCTACTGTCAACCCCAGACCCAGCACACTGAACCTAAAAACAACACCTATTTCACATTTATCTAATCTCTATTTGAGCTTATCCTATGCATACACTGAATACTCTATTCTATATTGCCCATTGGGGCCATTTCTCTAAACACAGTTGTTGAATATGGTCTTAGACAAAAGTCATTGGAGATTCTTAAATCTCCATTGTGCCATCTGAGCCCACTGTATAGGAAATTTTTAATATGTTCCTACAGAACACACATCATGCCCACACACCTGTGTTCCTATGAAATGTGATGGGATACCTGTTAGATGAGTATACCCTGTTTTGAGATATCAAGCAGCCATGCGCCATGGGGGTGGGACTCTGTCAAGCTGTGCAGTCTGGACCTTGAGAATGGCTGTGGTTGTGGTGTGAGGTTTGTCTGAGAGTCTGTCAGAGAACTGTCAGTCTGCCAGAATCTGACCCCTTCCAGGACACCCCATCAGACTAGCATGGGTAGGGGGAGAGGGGAGAAGCTCCACCTTGCACCTGTGTACCTGAATTCTGGCTGACAGTGCCAGCAGCAGTTTTGGGTGGGCCCACCAGGCCTTTTTGGAAGGGACTGAGGTGGGGAAAGGGGCCCCAGCTTCAGCTCCATGGGAAGCCTGGTGGACTTGGCTGCCAAATCCTGCATACCTGGGCTTGAATTCAGCTTCTCTCTTGGGTAGGGCTCTGTTGAGCTATGGAGTACTGACTCCATAGCTTGAGAGTGCTTGAGAATGGCTGTGATTGTGGTGTGTGAGGTTTTCCAGCCTCTGAGAGTCTGCGGGAGGGCAGGCGTGGTCTGTGTTTTAGTAGTGTATCTGTGCATGTGCCCTCTTTTGCCTTGAGGGTCCTTTGCATGTTTCAAAGCAGGACACAAACATCTGCATAATTGCCATGGAGTTGAGGCATCGCTCCCCCAACCCCTTGCCCATCTGTCCTTGGTTACTGCTAGGACAGGCACTGCAAGCAGTCTGGCTCCATATGTCTAAAATCCAATTATTTTTATCTATCACCACCACTATACACTAGTTCTGGCCTCTTTCATTTTTCACATGGACATCAGTCAGTGCTTCCTCTTAGGCCATGTCATGAATTTTCTAATATGTTTATTGGACTAGGTCACTTGGAAGAGCAGAGTCCTTTAGTAGTTTGTCTTCAAAACTTATTTTAAGCTTGTTATGAGAGGGAAAAAAAATAGAGGCATTCTTTCCACCAATACCTTATACTCCTGCATCCACGTAGACCCTTCCAACTGTAATACAAAGTTATTACCTTTTCTCTTTTGTTTTTCAGTATCTGTTCTTTTCCCTTTCTTGGTTCTTTCTTGTGATGATGTTTTAACCTTGCATGGCTTTGCTCCAAAATACTGTTTTAGGACTAAATTGATTTCATTAATTTCTCAGGAAGCCTTTCCCCTAAAACTGGATTACTCATTGTTTCTTTCATTATATAAATACAATTTTGTTATAACAATTCTAAACTTACTTTAACAGTTTGTTTCTCTAACTATACAGACAAATTCTGGAGGATAGGAAATATATTTATTCATACAGTCCTAAAAACTCTCCTACTTTACTCAAAATAAAGTGCACTGATAGGTATCTGTTAATATGTAAGAATATAAGATTTTGGGAAGTAATTTTTCTATGGTTTCTTTAATGAAAATTCAGTAACAGATTAGAAAAGTTTGCAATTCTGCTATCACTTTATCTAGAAAAAATATAACAGAATAAATGCCCAAGTATAAAAAATGAGTAGGTAAAGACAAGTGAATGCTTATATGTTAATGGATCTCTGTGAGAAGACTTTTTTAAATGTTTTTATTCAATTAAGGATAACCACAGAAATAAAACAAGAACGAGATTCTTCTGCTGTCTTTAGAAAATTATAATAGACTCTCAAACTAAGTGGACCTCAGGTTTACTATCATGTTATTCTCAGCTTGTATGTTAATTAAAAGTTTTTATTTCTCAGTCAGACTGCAGTAATTGTTGAGTCTGAGTCTCCCTTTTACCCACTGATGCATGAAATATCCCAAACACCATATGGCAATGCCTCAGGGAGTATGGATCTGAATTCTTAGCTACTTTCTAAGTAGCTCAGAATATCAAAGTAATATAAGAGAAAGAGAGCAAGGCATCTTAAAGACTTTGTACTAATAGAAAATTTACCACACCATCTACCAATATTTGGTGGATGAAACATTTAAATATGTTTTGAAATACGATAACAACACTGGGGCACTATTTTGTTTGTCTTCTCTGGACTCAGCATGTGCTGTTGGCATCTTGATTTCATTGGGTTTGGGAACCCAAGGGAGCCTCACAGGTTACTGGCTATTAGTTTTGCAATTCCATGTCATTTAAGGGGTCCCTCATTCGTCTGGAATCTGGGAACTTGTAGGTTGTATAGATCAGAACATGTCGAGGTTCTGAAGGCTTCACAAGTCTATGCAAATCACTTGTCTCATAACTCTATTACTTAGAATAGGGAAAGGCAGTGTTTTGGCCACAGAAAAGAGGAAGAGGTTCTACATTGAAGGATAGGAAATATTATGATGTGGGAAGTTTCATCTGTTTCTAGGTTAGATATACTACCACAGTGCAGCTAGATAAACACAATGATTCTCTTGTATTGATCAAAAATAGCAGCTTCTTGGATCTGAAATAAAAGAGAGGTTCACAGCTGCATCCAAAGTTGCTACTATAAGATTAGAACAGGGATAAAGTTTAAAATTAAAAAAATAAGGGGTCAATATCCAGGATCTATCAGGCACTGGTATAACTTTACAAGAAGAAAGCAGCCAACCCCATCAAAAATGGGGAGAAGAAATAAACAGAAACTTCCTCAAAGAAGAAATTTGAATGGACAAAAGGCATATGAAAAAATGCCCATCATCATTGGTCATCAGAGAGATGCAAATCAAAAGAACAATGAGATACCATCTCACAACACAGAGACTAGCATGTATCCAAAGAGCAAGGACAACAAGTGCAGGTGTGGATGCGGGGAGAAAGGCATTCTAATCCAGTGTTGGTGGGAATGTCGACTGGTACAGCTTTATTGGAAAGCAATATGGACATTCCTCCAAATACCACTTTTGAAAACATACCCTGGGAGGCCAAAAACACACAGTGGAAACACCACCTACACTTCTATGTTCATAGCAGCACGCACTTGATCAACTGACATCCTGTTATTCATCGATTTGCTCGAGCAGACACCAGTAACATTTCCATTTGACCCTATCACATGCCAGTGTAGCCCGATGGCATCTGGTTGCTTCAGGAATACGAAGAGCCTCAAACTGTTCATTCAGGGTCTTGATGAAAAAAGTCTGACAATCTTGTAGGTGGGCGGCCACGTGATCTTTAGACATCCCGTGGGATTCAGTCGGTAACGGCTCTAGTCCAGCAGTCGTCTCCAAATGTCCAGCCCATCTGATTTTCGATGCCTTGGCAAAAGAGACACTGTCCCTGATTCTGGAACAGCGACGGAGGTCGGAGCTCCGGATTCCTTCTTTCACTTGAGTGAGGCGTGATATTCCAAGCATCACTGTCACACTGTCACTGTCTTCCCGTTCATCATCGATTTGCTCGAGCGGGCCCCAGCAACATCTCCATATGTTCTGTCTTATGCTAGTAGAGCACAAGGATATCTGCTTGCTCCAGGAACATAAAGAGTCTCAAACCATTCCAGCAGGTCATGGGAATGAGGTCTATAATTGTTACTGATATTTGGCGTATCAAATACGACACAGGTAGCTTGCCAGGCTCTGCTGTGCAGGTGGCATACTCTTGTAGTCACCTCTGATCTCAAGCATTTATTGATGAACGCGCGGCCACTTGTGGCTGCATGAGCCGGGCTGTGATCAGCAATTCTGCTGGGTGGAGTTCTGACGAGAGGGAAGTTCGGATGTGGAAAATGGTGGCCCTCATGGAGTGGGGGGGTCGTCTGGCTTCTTGCAGGCTCTGCTGGGTGCCGGGCCAGGGCTAGAACCCGACATCCCTCCTGAGTGCCTTGTGAGTGGCTGGGCACAGGAAGAACCGGTAGCAGCTCTGCCCCAGATCTGTGAGTCTCTGGATCAGCATACCTGGGCCGGACATTGGTCATCCCCTTACTTACCCCTTACGACTCTCTCTAGCCAGCATAGGAGAGCCATTGCTCTGTGTCTGTCCCTGTCCTTCTGCCCAACATCCTCAGCATGCTGCCCTCTAGCTCCATCCACGATGCAGCGAACAGCATGATTTCATCTTTCCTTAGAGCTGAGCCATGCTCCATGGCGTCACCAGGAACCTGTTCTTGGGCACCAGCTTGTGTTCAGAACTCGGCTCTCAGGCGCTCCCATAATAATAGCTGTGCCATTCCAAGCATAGCTCTTTCAATTCCTTGTTGGGAGACCCAAATAGTATTCTCATCCTGCTTTCATAGGGCCCAGGTCTTTGAGGCGTATGTTAATGCAGGGAGAACTGAGGAGTTGAAGAGATGTGCCTGGAGCTGGAGGGTCTTTGTCTTTTTTAGCTATTTCTTTGATGCTTTTGAAGGCATTCCATGCCACTGTCTTCCTCATGCACATCTCAGGTTTTAGTCGTTCATCATGATGACTTCTCGATCTAGGTACACATAACTGCTGCATTCAGAGATGTTTGTTCCATTGAGAGTGAATAGGGCCTCTAGAACTAGTTCATTTTTCATGAACATAGGTTCATTGAGATTCAGCTGTAGACCTATCTTTCCACATTCTCCATCAAAGTCAGCTAGCATTTGTGCCGCTTGGCTAATGTTTGGTGTTATTAGAATAATGTCATCAGCGAAGCGGAGGTTGTTTAGTTCCAACCATCTATCTTCATTCCCATTCCTTCCCATTCTAATTGTTGCATGATGTTCTCGAGGGTGGCGCTGAAGAGTTTTGGTGAAGTGGTATCACCCTGCCGAACCCCTCTTTTGACATCAATGATCACTTCTTTGTAGAATGGTGAGATCCTGGTGATGAATCTGTAATACAGCTCATGAAGGATCTTGATGTATTGGGTTTGAACGCCCTGTTTGGTTAGGGGCTTCGATGACCACTTCAGTCTTCACAGAAATAAAGGCTTTCTTTAAATCAATGAACGTTTGACAGAGTGGCATCTTGAACTCCCTACAAACTTCAATGAGCTTGGTTACCGTGTAGATATGGTCGATTGAGCCCCTACTCTGGTCCTGTGGCAGCGGAGGAGCAGCAGGAACAGCTGTGCACATGCCAGTTTTGCGGCCTAGCAAGTGGGGGCATGTGCAGACAATAGCCCTAGGAGTCAGACTAGGCGAGGCAGGGGGAACCCGGCGCGGACCTGGGACTGGCCATGCGGGCAGCGTGGCACAGCTGTGGCGAGCAGTGACAGTGTGGTTGGCGAGTCCCTCAGCTTGTGGCTCCCATTCCCAGGCGATTCCAGCGGGGCCTAGGACCTGGCCTGCGGGGGTGACACGATTACGGATACCCGGTGGTTATCTTTCTTTACCATCTTTACGGCCGTCATGTTCATCGCGCTCATCAAGGACCACCTGTGGGACGACCGGGGCACAGGCCATGTGTCCTAGGGCTACATGGATTGGCTGAAGGGTCCTGCTTGTCAGGGTGGAGAGCAACATCACACTCAGCGATGCTCAGGGGTAACTCCTGGCTCTGCACTCAGGAATTACTCCTCGCAGTGCTTAGCCCAGCAAGCTACTAAGAGTATACTGCCTGCACGGCAGAGCCTGGCAAGCTGTCCAATGCGTATTCAATATGCCAAAACCAGTAATATAAAATGTTCATAGCAGCACTATTATTCCCAATATCCAGAATCTGGAAATAACCAGAGTGCCCGAGAACAGATGACTGGATAAAGAAACTGTGGTACATCTACACAATGGAATACTATGCAGTTGTTAGGAAAAATGAAGATGTGGAATTTCCATATAAATGGATGGACATAGAGAGGATCATGCTGAGTGAAATTAGCCAAAGGGAAAAGGACAGATATAGAATGACTGCATTTATTTACAGGGTATAAAAATATATTGGGCATGATCCCAATATCCAAGGCCAGAATAAAACATGGATCAGGAGTTCTTGTCAGTGGGTAGAACCTACTGCAAACGTATGGGCATCAGAGGTTAGGTAATACAGAGAAAGGAACAGTGTACTAATAATTATTGTAAATGATAATACCAGCATAGAACTGAGCATTGAAAGTAGGCCAAAAGGATATACATGATAACCTCTACATATATGTATTGCAAACCACAATGTGTAAGACAAGGGAAAGAGAGAGTAAGAGAGAGAAAGAGAGAGGGGGGGGAGAGAGAAGTGAAAATTGCCTGCCAAAGAAGTAGGCTGGGGGAGAAGGGAATCGGGGGACATTGGTGGTATGAAATGGACACTGGTGGAGAGATGGGTGCTGGAACACTGTATGACTGAAACCCAAATATGAACACTTTCGTAACTGTATATCCCACAGCGGTATAATAAAAATTGAATATAGCAAGCAAAAAATAATAATAATGGTCCCTCTGCTCTCATAGCATGTGCCTTTCTATGTATCTCTACGTGCTGGTGATAATAGAGTTGATTTCACTTCAATTATGACTTAAACAGTTATTGGCTGTCAGCCATGATCCAGAGATGCAGACATATAGCAGAGCTGCTGCCTGCTTTCCCTAAGGCATGCACCTGCAAAGCGGACATGATATCTCAAAACTGGTATACTGATGTACCAGGCATCCCATGACATTTTTTATAATCAAAGAATGGGGCATACAGTCACAAGTGTGTGGTCAAGATGTCTGGTCTGGGGG
Source organism: Cryptotis parvus (assembly GCA_021461705.1). Classification (NCBI taxonomy): domain Eukaryota; kingdom Metazoa; phylum Chordata; class Mammalia; order Eulipotyphla; family Soricidae; genus Cryptotis; species Cryptotis parvus. The sequence continues at coordinate 35,868 of JAJIBD010011317.1, forward strand.
AACATCTTGATTATTTCTTTTGCAGTGGGCTCAAAGGGCATAATGGAGATTTAATAATCTCCATTGACTTTCATCTAAGAATATATTCATTGACCATATTTAGAGAACTAGCTCCGATAAGCAATATAGAATAGATTATTCAGTGTATGCTTAGAACAGGCTCAAAGAGAGGTTGAGAAAAATTTGAAATAAGTGTTGTCCATAGGTGCAGTGGTGGTGAGTTTGGGCATGACTAGTAGAAACCTACTATATGTATGTTCTAGAAACTCAGAAAGTGAATGCAAGAACAGAAATTGACCAGATTTGCACATAATAACCCAGGAGAAAAAAATCATGACTTTATCAATATCATTTCAATATATGGGCGGTAATAGTCAATATAATCAGTGCCAGCTAAGGGAGCAGGCATGGGGATGGGAGGTGGGTGGGAAATGAGGGTCTTAGGGGCTGGTGGGAGCACACTGGTGGTGGATTGGTGTTGAACAATGAATCTTTCTAATAACTGTATTGTGAAAAACATTTTTTTTCTCACATGGCGATGCTCAGGAGTTACTCCTGTCTCTGCACTCAGGAATTACTCCTGGTGGTGCTCAGGGAACCATATGGGATACCAGAGATCAAACCTGGGTTAGCCGCGTGCAAGGCAAATGCCCTCCCCTGCTGGACTATTGCTCTGGCCCTTGTGGAAAACTTTGTACTTTGTAAATCACTGTCTTTATATAAAGTTAAAAGAATAAAAGTTATTGTTCAGAGAATTATGGAAAAAAGAAACATGGAATAATAGGTCCCAGAATTAGCAAGTTTAGGACAGAATACCTGAGATAATGTGCTGGGATAGAGGGATGCACAGGACAAGGTCTACAATTGTCATGATAGATCCATGGACAGATCATCAGAGGGAGATGTGACATTTGAACTCATCTTCTCCTTATCAGCTCATTCAGTATGCAAATCTGAAAGTGAAAAGAAGTTAAGAAGCACACAAATGTAAGGCATCAGAGAAAAAAAAAAATGTAAGGCATGATTGCAAAACCAAGGCTTTGGATGAATAGGATGAAAAACCTTTCTGATATAAAGTGTTCACATTGCTCATGTGTGAGCAAGAAGACAGCATACTTTGAGAGGCAGATGACACCATAATACAAGTCTAGGGTGACAGGTGATACCAGTGTCTTTGCAGACCCTACAAGCTGGACTGGGATCCATGGATACAAGATTACAATATACCATAGAAAATATTTGCTAATCTGAGACCCTCATGTCTTTTTCTTACACTGCAACATCTGAGTGCAAATCTCATGAAAACATAAACTTGGATATGGAGGTTCAGCTTGTTATATTAACAAATAGTGGTACATCCTGGGAATCTTGAGCTGAGTTACAACCAAGAAACCACTAATAAACCATTATTTTAACACTGGTGGTTTTGTGTTTATTGGTGGGCTGTAGTATTATAGTTGTGCTATGTGACAGGTGGACAGCAGACTAAAATTATTTCCCCAGAGCAATGCTTAGGCATAAGGCTCTTTGCACACAGATCTTTTCTTTTTTATTTTAACATCGTGAGATAAACATTTACAAAGCTGTTTATGATTGGTTTGCAGTCATACAATGTTGCAGCACCCATCTATCCCCTCCAATAGCATACATTTCCCACTACCCATGTCCTCCCGCTCCCCCATCCTGGTTCTATAGTAGTTCTTCCTCCCTCCTCCTCCTCCTCCTCCTCCTTCTATTCTTTTTTCCTCTTCCTCTTCCTCTTCCTCTTCCTCTTCTTCTTATTCCTGTTCCTCTTCCTCCTCTTCCTCCTCCTTCTTCTTTCTCTCTCTTCCCCTCTTTCCCTTGTTTTATACATTGTAGCTTGCCATACATGCATTTAGGGGGTTATCATATAAATCCCTTTGCATACATTCAATGCTCAGTTCTAGTCTGGCATTACCATTTTCAATAATTAGTAGAATATTGGTATATATTTATATCCCACAGATGAGAAAGTTATTGGAGTCCTCTGATGTTGAATAAATGTTGGAAACCCTGAGTAATGGGATAAATGCCTTCTTATTCATTACTGGAATAAGAATAAGTAGTGCATAGATGAAGTAATGCATAGATGTTCTAACTACCTGAGGGATGTAACAGATCTTCTAGAACCCCTAGACAGGCTGGCCATTTATACAGAAGCAACTGTGGTGAAGTAAAAAGTGTGTAGAGAAAAAAGAAGTCTTGCCAATGTTAAATGAACCTATTTTGGGGAGACATGATATAGATTTATGGAGACAGATACCTGAAAACAGCTGTGGGGATTGAAACTTACACTATGAGGGAAGAGTGTCTAGGTTCTTAAAAGTTAAAAGTGCTTTATTATGAAACCACATAATCCCATAGAAAGTGGAAGACAAATATTCGTAACAAATTGATTCAATAATAAATAAAATGCTTGGAGAAATTAGTGTCCTCTGGTAAATTAAAAAAAAAATCAACTATCAATACAACAACAACATGCATGGGTTTAAAATACATTATGTTAAGTAAACCAAGCAAGACACAAAAGTGTATCTGGTATATGATTCCATTTGGTGAAATTCTAGGGAAGAGAAATTCTAGGGAAAAGAAATCTACACTCTGTTCACAGATCATGGTTGCCAAGAACTGTTCTTAGAGCAGTATTAATTTAAAAGGAGCACAAAGGAAATTAGCAATATCCCCAGGTTCTAGTAAAATTAACAATGCAGGATACATTGTTTATAAAATTCAAAACGCAATAAACACATTTATCAGAACCTATTAAACTCAGTGAATATATTTTAATTGTAAAAATTTTGTCTCAAGAAAGGTTATTTTTAAACTCACCCTAAAATTTATTCATTAATTATTAATTAAATGCAAATGTAAGGACATAAATTCAGTGCTCCAATACTGCTGTGCTGTACAGAGCAATTAGTGGGAGGGAGAGAGGAGTTTTATGCTTTGTCTCCACTTGGGCTAATTAGGCAATGAAGTTTCCTCTACACTGCGTCTAATTCCTTCCTCTAAGGGCAGAAAGTACTTTTCAAATGGGATTAGGTTGTCTTCATTAGATGCACCAGCAGTGATGAAATAATTCCCCAGAGACTAAATGAAACCCTGGGTCTGAGTTGAAACATTGATTATTCCCAAGTTTATTTCTCCTATATCCCAGAATATCATTTGCCTGTCAAGGAAGTCCCTATAGCATGTTTCTCCTTTTCAACCCAGTGACAGGACTTAACCCAATGTCGATCAAAATGATGTCAGTTAGGCTTTGTATTTTTTTGATATGATTGTTATGTGTTGACATCACTTCTTCACTTGTATCACTTGTCTTCCAGTTGTTCATTGATTTGCTTGAGCGGGCACCAGTAGCATCTCCATATGTCCTGTCACAAGAAAATGTAAGCCAGGGCGTATGCTCACTCCAGGAACACAAAGAACCTCAAACAATTCCTTCAGGTCATGGGAATGAGGTCTATAATTGTTACTGGTTTTTGGCATATCAAATACAACACGGGTAGCTTGCCAGGCTCTGCTGTGTAGGTGGTACACTCTCAGTAGTAGGCTCTCATCTCGAGCTTTTACTGATGAACCTCAACAGGTAGAGATCTGCTTTCTCTTTGGTGGAACTCTGATGCTGAGAATGACTGATCTCATGGTGTGGGGGTTCCCCTGGCTTATTGCTAGACTCACTGGAATGATGGGCCATGGCTAGAACTTGCCTAGAACTGTATACAGTGTATAAATGTTAAAGATCCGGGGAAGTACCTGGTCCTAACTTCCAGTATTATCTAAGACTGTTGTGTGGCCACAGAGCAGCCATGTGGCTACACAGCTATGGTTCTGGAGTGTCTGTATCTCTTCTGGGGCTGCTGGCTGTGCTGGTGGGGAGCTGGTAGGTAGCCACACCTTCTGACATGGAGGTGTCTGTGTTCACATATTCTAACAAATTGTTAAAAAAAAAAAAAAAAAAAAATGTGATATCTGCCTCTTTGAGTACATAAAAAACAATAACTTCAGAAAATATGCATTAACTGATTATAAAATTCTCTATTGAATCAATTAAACAAAAGAAAATTATATCTGTAATGCATGGTTGGATGAAGTATAAAAACGGATGTTCAGAAGCAGAATATGGGGACATTTTTTTTTGGGAAGAGAGTGCACTGGTGGAAGAATGGGGTGCGAACACTGTGTGCCTGAAACTCTCCCAATATATATATATATATATATATATACCATGAATATTCTACAGCCAGATATCTACTTCTTCAAACTCCCACGAGATCCTTTTCTGTTCTTCAGGTTAGTTCTGGGTACTAGTGTTTAGAGTTAGAGTTACTGAAAGCCATGCTCACTTGCCAGGAGGCAAACAGTATTCCTCTCTGATCTAGTAGGGCTATTTTATTTAAAGGAGGATCCAAACTCAGGCAGGAAAATCCTGCCTGAGTAGGATTGTGTAGTAGATTGTGTGGGCGCATTAGCATCCACGCAGTTTGGAGTTTTGGGATGTGGGTGGCTGGTTCCGGCCTGTTCCCTGGGGCTGGTTAGTTATGTGGAGAAGCAAGGATCACACACACACACCTGTAGGAGGGATGAGAGTCATTCCTGGAAGTGCAGGGCAGAAGTGGTCCGGGGCAGATCCAAGGCTGTGTGCCTCGGGTCCCATTGGTGAAACTTCCGACCTTCCCTGTGTCTGGATAGTTCCGTGGATACACAAAGGATCACACACACACCTGTAGGAGGGATGGGAGTCATTCCCAGAAGTTCAGGGCAGAAGTGTTCCAGGGCGGAATCTAGTCTGTGTGCCTCGGGTCCCATTGGTGAAATTTCTGAGCTTCCCTGGACTGTTTACTTCCACGGAGACGGAGACGCAAGAATCACACCTGTAGGAGGGACTGGAGTGGTTCCTGGAAGCAGGATTCAGTTTTTTTTTAATCCATTTTGCCACTCTGTGTCTCCTAATAGGTGCATTTAGACTGTTGGCATGAGAGAGATTATTGTCATGAGATTTTTTGCATCTTTTTTTAATTTGTGTGCTTTTGGGTTTTGTCTTATTTTACAGTAGACCTTTCAGTCTTTCTTTTAAAGTTGGTTTTGACACTGTATGACTAAAACCCAAATATGAACATCTTAAGAACATTTTTAATTGTATATCTCACAGTGGTATAATAAAATATTTTTTTAAAAAGTTGGTTTTGAGTCTATGAAGTTTCTGAGCTGTTGCTTTTCCATGAAGTTGTGTATCTTTCCTTAATATCTGAATGTGAGTGTAACTGGGTAAAGAATTCTTGGTGAGGCCTTCATTTTCATTGAGTCTTTTCACAATATCCCACCATTGTCTTCGGGTTTGGAGTGTTTCATCTGATAAGTCTGCTGTAAATCTTAGGGCTGCTCTAGGGCTACTCCATTGTGTTTCCTTCTTTCATCTTGCTACTTTCAGTGTTCTATCTCTATCTGTGGTTTTAGTCATTCTAATTAGGATGTGTCTTGGAGTATTCTTATTGGGGTTTCTTTTTTAGATGCTACCCTATGGACCTCCTGAATCTGGGAGCAAGCATTCTTTATTTCTGGGAACTTCTCAACAATGATGGCTTTGACAGTTTCTTCTTCATCAGAGTTTTGTTTCTTCCCTCTGGGACGCCAATGATCCATGTTATTCCTTTTGGCTTCACCCCGGTTATCTCTTGTTGTCTGTTAGTAATTGTGAATCTTTTTTTTTCATCTTCTGCTTTTGTCTAGAGGACCTTTGGACCTTGTCTTGGAGATCACTAATTCCTTCTTCAGCAGTTGTTAATCTGGATGGCTATGGCCATCCAGTGTGTTTTCCATTTCACTTACCACATTTTTAATATCTGTCATATCTGCTTGTATTTTGGTCTTCATTTTCCTCATTTCTCCTCTCATGTCCTCTTGTACTTTATTTATTTTGTATTCCATTGCTTCTTTCAGTTTCTTATGTATCCTTAACAATTCCTTCCAAAATTCCTTATCAGAGAGGTTATATAGTTCATCATTATTGCTTGGCTCATCTGGGCTAGTGACTTCACTTACTGAATTTGATGGAATTCTGTGTTGCTTTACCATTATGACTATTGTAGGTTATAAATGTGTGTTGTTCAGGCTGGATAGAATAGTTAGTAGATGTCTGGGTTGTTTGAAAAGTTTGGGGTGGGTGGCAAAGAATGTAGGGAGGAATGCTTACTGGTACCTCATGTAAGATAAATAGTAATTAGTTCACCCAAGCAGTTTTGAGTTTTGGGATGTGGGTGGGTGGTTTCATCGGCAGCACAGGGGTCACATACACATGGCAGGGGGAATGGAGGTATTTTTTGGGAACTGGGAGGAAGTGGTCCGGCGCCGGGTCCAGGACTCTGTATGCCTTGGCCCCATTGGTGAAATTTTCCAAGCCTTGACCCTGGGGCTGGGTGGTTCTGTGAGGGCTCAGGGGTCACACACACCTGGTAGGGTAGATGGAAGGCAAAATCGCTAGTTTTAATCCATTTTGTTATTTAATAAATATTTATCCGATCACGTCTCCCGTCACCACGATGCCGGCGGGCCCCAGAATCTCAGTCCTGCTCAGTGTAGGCCCAGGCACGCTTGCCCAGGAACATAAAGAGCCCCAATCCATCCGGATGTGTCTATAATGTTACTGTATTGGCATAAAATACAACACGGGACTTGCAGGCTCTGCCGTGCAGGTAGCATACTTTGTAGGCATCTCTAAGTCCAGCATTTATTAGAACTGCGCGGCCGCGGGCGGCACTGATAGGCTGGTCGCTGGGTGGAGGTCTGACAAGAGAGAAGTCCGGATGTGGAAAATGGAGGTCCTCTGGAGTGGGGACGCTGGCTTGTTGCGAGGCCGCTGGGATGGTGGGCCAGGGCTAGAACCCACCATCCCCCCGGGCGCCTCGTGGCTGGCCAGGGAGAGCCAGTAGCAGCTTTATAAACATCTTATAAATATTTACTTAAGCTTTATAAACATCTTAAGTAAATATTTAATAAATATTCTGCTATCTACAAGAAACACATTTGAACAGTCAGAGCAAACATACTCTCAAAGTAAAAGGCTGAAAATGATTCTTTATGCAAAGAACTCCAAAGAGGCCAGAGTGACCATACTAGTTTCTGACAACATAGATTTCAAACTGACAAAGGTTAGTAGTGACAGTGAAGGCCACTTCTTAATAATCAAGGGATATTTAAATCAGAAGAAATTACACTCCTAAATATATACTCACTTAATGAGGGGCAAGCAAAATACTTAAAACAACTGCTAAGACTTTGATGGCAATACAATTGTAGCTGAAGATTTCCAACACTGCCCTGTCACCTCTTGATAAATCAACGAAATTGAAACTTGGCAAGGAAATACTGACTCAAGGAAGAAATGGAAGAGAGAGGGTGAGTAAGATATATACAGGGCTTATTATCCCTAAAAGGTGAAATGCATATTTTTCTCCAATGGATATGGAACATTCTTCAAGATAGACCACGTGCTGGGCCATAAAACGCACCCTCAATAAAACCAAGAAGATAGAAATTATGTTGACTATTCCTTCAGATTATCATGTGAAAATAGAAGCTAATCACAAACAGAAACAGAGAATCAAATCAAACATTTGGAAACTGAACAGCTGTCAGAAATTGTGGGACACAGCTAAATCAGAGTTAAAGAGGAAAGTTCATAGGTCTGCCAGCATTCATCAAGAAGAAAGAAATGGCCCACTTAAATACTTTGACTACACAGCTTAAGATGTCAGAAAATGACCAACAAAAGGAGCCCTACTCAGGCCGGAAGAAGGAAATAATAAATCTTAGAACATAAATCAATTAGCTGGAATTTCAGTCAAGTAATGTTCCAATAACCATGCCTTCACCAATGTACATTCCCTACCACCAATGTTCCCAGTTTTTCTCCCATCATTTTTGATAGGGTAAGATTTTTTTCTTATAAAGTCTACTGGTGATTTATACATCTTGGATATTGGATATTAACCTCTTATAGGATGGGTATTGAGTAACTAATTTTTCTCATTCTGTTAGCTTTTTTTGTATATTGATCACTGTTGGGAGCCACAGGGTTCCCAACAATATTGGGGGAATGAGTTCCCTTTTATCTCAAGGACCAGTGCCAGATAGACAAACCATGACTTTAGCTCAGTTCCAAAAGCCTTTACTAATTACCAATAATAAAGCAAGCTCTGCTACTACAATCCAAGATAATGGGATTCCCCAGACCTATAGCTCTTTGTCATAATTCTGACCATGCACTCAGGCCCAGGTCTCCCACCAAAGTGGATGGATATGCTTCGGGTCAATACCCTTATATACCCAAAATCATAATCCTTTCTTCAGGGAGGGTAATGTCAACAAGGATCAGCAAATCAGCTTTTAGGTATTAGATGTAGGGTGGTGCCACACTTGTTTCCGGTATAAATAAATGATTATGCCAGGGCCTAGTCCCTTCCTCTGAGATTATCTCTTATGTCAAAACACTGGAGAGACAGAGAGAAAGGGCTGGTATAAAGAAATATGGGACCATTTGGTAATATGAGAATTAGCATAAACAACTTTGTTTTGAGCCCATTATTTTGTTTTTTAGCATGTTTACAAAATTTAGCAAGTTTGTAATCATGACTAATATGAAAAAAGAAAGTACTTTGGAAATATCCCTGCAAGTAGTCATCCATTACATTCTAGAGTCAACTGGAGCGAGTGGTTTCACCAGTCAGGACATTGGGCTAGGTGTCCATCTGTCATGTACTTAATACTTGGACCATTTCTGGGATCTCAAATAAGGCACTTCAATTTTCCCGCCTCCTTTCTTTTCATCTTTAAAGTGAGATCACTTTAATTCACACCTGGCAACATAAATTGTTAAATTTGGAAAAAACATCCCAGCTTTGCTCCTGGGCTTAAGTATCAGGCTAACACAGCATCAGATGTACTGGGACCTATTCCTCTGAAGAAAACTTGATTCCCCTTGCCTGCCATGTATTCTGCATGTAAGACTGATCCCACTTCTTCCCTTCTCTGCCTATTTTGATTTCTATGCATTTCTAGCCCCTCTAACCTTACCTGTGAAATCTGCAGGTAGGGCTGGGACTTGAAGGCACTGGAAGCCTTATGCACCTAGAGGACATAGGAGTCTTTCTTTGCCCCATTCTCCTCCAGAAACCCATACTGGGTGCTCAGTCAGGGAGGGAAATTTCTACTCTTCCAGCTGCATACACTGCTGGCCTTACCCCCAGGAGCTATTCTGACAGCATAATGATAAATAGCACTTATTTCAAACTACTTGTTCATTTGCGTTTGCTTTAGGAAACTCATCAATAGAAGATATGAGTCCAGATTCTGTTTGTTTGGTGTTAATGATTGATTGAATGCTTAGTTGATTATGCTGCCAAAGGGATTCATGAAAAGAAACCTTAGAAAGCTCTCCAACCCCATTCATTAAGTGAAGGCACAATAAGAAATACAAACTTGGAAACAGTTTCTCACGAGGCATAGGAAGATAGATAGATAGATAGATGATAGGGAAATAGATTTATTGATTGATTGATTAAAGGAAACTATCATGGTTTTGATGAACAAAAAATATGATGCCTACATTTATCTATATATATTGCATAACTACATATCTACACATATTTATATATTTATATATACACATCATAAAACAAAGGAATGGGTACTTTGGGGCTGGTTAGAGAATATAACTTTCCACATCAAGAGCATAAACATTAACACTATTGTAATTATGGTACCAATATTACAATAAAATTAAAATTAAAATAAAATGAATTATACATGCATTAGGCAGTATTATCATCAATATAAATAGGACTTGGTTGCATTTTATAGATTATGAAGGAAAAGCATGCCACAACCCCTCACTTTTCTGCTTCTGTGCTTGACTCTGCAGCAGGATTCTGTATCTCCATGGTGCTTTTTGAAGGGCTCCATTACCTTATTATTAGTGTCACTCCCACATCCTCTCACTCCCTCCCAGGATTAGTATGACAAGACTGTTCCATACTTAGCTTCATTCAATTATCCAGCTCTCAGTTCTCTATTTGAATATATTATCAATCATTTTCTTTCTATCAATCTGCCACACTTTTCTGTCCTTCGGGGACAGATCTTTATTTAAAAATAAGTTAGGGGCCGGCAGCCCGCGGGTAGGTGTTTGCTGCGGCCCCCAGCCGCCCGGTTCTCCCGGTCCCATAGTCCCCAGCACCGCCGTATCCTGGTGGAGCCAACTACCCCTGAGCACGCATTACCCAAAAGCAAAAAAAAAAAAAAAAAAGTTAGTTCTATTATTTATAAACCAAGAATTCTAGATCCTGTCCAGTTTTCAGAACGGTTTTCCTTTATAGTGACAAAGGCCTGGTTAGTACTTACCCCTACTAATCTTGTCTTAACATCCAGCACCCATCCCCTCCACCTACCCCATTTCCACAAGTACCCCCCCCCTCCCACCACCCCCCAGGCTGCCTTATAGCCCTCTTCCTCTCTCTTCTCTCATCTCTCTCCCTCTCTTATTGTGGCTACCCTGCCGTTTTTTTTATTTATTTATTTATTCCACCTTTTCCTTTTTTTTAGGATGCTCTGTGGGTCCTGGCTCCCAGGGTTCCAGTGCACCTCCACCGAACCCCTCCCACACAACGCCCTGCTCCCCCCCCCTCCCGAATCCCAACACCCGGCGGGCTCTATTCACTCCTCCTCTGTATATCCCCTCTCACAAACCCTCCCTGCTGTTCGCGAAGCATGTACCAAAAAACTGTTTCACCCCGCCGCGCCGAATCTGCTAAACCGCTTTGCTGGTCCTCTGGTCGTGGGACATTTTCCCAGCGCTGGGCGAAAATGGTGGCTAGTGTGTTGACGAGTCCCCCGGCTTCCGGACCCCGGAGGGCGGGCCCACTCAAAGCCCACTGCCCTCCTCGGGTTCCATGTCAGCTAGCCGGCGCGGCCCCGCCCCCGAGCCGTCTCGACTCTGGTGTGGGCCCGCGCGGCTCCTGGCGAACCGGGCTATCACGATGGAGGGGGAAGGGGGACCACGCCCCGTCTGACGCTTCCCAGTGCTTCCCGCTCTTGGAGCCGCTACCTGGGCTCGACCGGCTTTGCTGGTCCTCTGGTCGTGGGATATTTTCCCGCGTCTGGCGAAAATGGTGGCTAGTGTGTTGGACGAGTCCCACCGGCTGCTTCCGGGACCCCCCGAGGCGACGGGCCCTCCCAAAGCCCATCTGCCCTCCTCGGGGTTCCATAGTCAGCTGAGGCCCGGCGCGAGCTCGGCCTCCCGAGCCGTCTGCAAGACTCTGGATCTGGATTAGTACTTTAATAAAACTCAATGTTCTTTATTTTTTACTGTTAAGTCATCTCTAGGAATAATTTTATTTGAAGCCAGACCTCTGATTCCATTCATTTATTTTCTAGTATGAGACAATTTTTCAATCAATTTGTTTTTATTTATTTGACAGGGGTGGGGAATTTGGAGTCACACCCAGGAGTACAGGTGGCTTATCCCTGACTATGTGCTCAGGGGAACTTATACAGTACCGAGTATTCAAATGGTTAAGTCCAATGCAAGAGCCTTAACATCTGTGCTATATCTTTGTCCCTAATTTGTTTTTAATTGTATACAATTTTATTATCTTTTTTCACTAGTGTCATTTTCACTATTGTTATTATTGTTTCTTTTACTTGTCTGGGCCCATTTTTTCCTGTTGATCTGTGTAAAGATCTATTCTTCTCTAAATGACAGATACATGAGGTTATTAATTATTCCACAAAGAAACTTGATCAGGTAGTTGATGATGGTCACACACAATATTGGCTAACCCAAACTTATTTCCAAAGGGAATGTAGGGGAACAACTGGCAATGTTTTCAAAGGTAATATGAGGATAATATTAAAGAAAAAGGTCAGGAATGGAACTCTTTCTGAGGATGAGAGCACGTAGAGTGAATCTTTCCTAACCTGACACATGGCTGTTGATTCTACCTGGTCCTTTGAGGAAGTAGCCTGTGTCTGTTCTGCAGAGTAGATCATGAGCCGTGGTGATGATCATGGGAGTAAATCATGGATCATAGGTCTTTCAGTCTTGCAGTTGCTATTATATGAGAGTAAATGCAAGGGCACATTTTCAGTTGATTTTTTAGAGTATATATATTTGCTTTATTTCTTTCTTATTTTTTTTCTTTACACATATCTGGTAGCCATTTGGAAAAGTACAAATGGAAAAAGAAGCCATTTGGAAAGCCATTTCAAAAAGCCATTTGAAAAATGTGTTAGAAAATAACAACAAATAAGTGTCTGTAAAAATTAATTTTCCCCAAGAGTGAAATATTGAAGCAATCCTTTTGCTGAACCAAGGAGAGGTGTAATCAGACACTGCAACCCATACCGACTCAGATTGGTTATAATAAAGACATCACACCATCAATAAAATAAAATCTAAACATGCAGGATATGTTCTCTTTTTTCAGTGTTCATCAAGAACAAAAACAAGAAGCAAACCCTGGGATCTCAGTCTTTCCACCAGTGTCCACCTTCCCTTTGGTTCAAGAATACAGAGTCTATGCTGACAAGCACCCAGGCCTAGGTGCCTTGGAACATTTCCCTGTGCTGTGTTAGAATATGAAGGTATACACTGGATGTGCCAGTTTCTTGTCCTAATCAAATACTTGACTCTCAGTAGAGTGATGGCTGTGTACAGATTTCTTCTGTGAGTCTTAACAGAAGTTTTCACTTAAGTGCATTCTCATGTATGCTGTCTGAGCTTTCTCTGTTTTACTTAACTTGAATCTTTCCTCTGTTATCCCATTTTCCTTGAGCACTTGCCCAAATTTTCTGGAGCCTGTTACTTCAATCTAAATTAGTTTGCTTTGGCCACTGAAAACACATTTAATCTTCTTGTTCAAAGCTCCCAGAACCAAGCTGAGAGTCCTGGGCATGATGCTTCTCCTAAAATAATTCATCACACATAAACCATGTCTCACACATTGCCCCCCCATCCTGGACTTTAGCCCCAAAGTTCACAGTCATCCTGATATAAAACTCAATTTCAGAACAAAAGTGTGAATTTTGATTATTATAAAACTTACTGAAAATTAAAACAAAGTCCCCTGATTTGTCAGTGATTTTCTGAAAGGAAGGTCATGAGACCAACATTCTTCCAAAGTCTTATCTGAATTAAGTATGATTCTAGTTCATTCTTAGATTCTTGGTTCTTAAATTAGTTAATGACGCCAAATGGGGCAATACTATATTTTATAAAAATATTTTAAAATAAATTTCTTCATGATTTTTGATCAGTAAATGTTTGATTTGTATACTTATAAAAGAAACCTGTATAACCAAGGTTGTATAAAATTTGTTTGGCAAAAAAAAAGGACATAAGTGAAAAAAATTGTTAAAAGCACTGCTGGATCACTTAAACTAACTCTCAAATCATACCCAAGATCCTTCATAAAGGATACAAGGATTTCAAAGACTGTCCAAAGACTGGAATTTTCTGGTTTCTGTGGCTGTGTTAACACACATATTTTATAGGACCTCACTGCGTGCTTCTTAACTCCTCCAATGCTCAGGGAACAAATCATTAGAGCTTCCAACTAACTCTGAGGGAGGTGTAGTTGAGACTGGCCACATGTCTATTACAATCTGACTTGGGCCTCTGAATTAGTTGTGTTAGTACCCTCTTAAGTTCTTGACCTCAGTACACATAACTGCTGCATTCAGAGATGTTTGTTCCATTGAGAGTGAATGGGGCCTCTGGAACTAGTTCATGTTTTATGAAGATTGTTTTGTTGAGATTCAGCTATAGACCTATCTTTCAACATACTTGGTCGAAGTCAGCCAGCATTTGTGCTGCTTGGCTAATGTTTGGTGTTATTAGACCAATGTCATCAGTGAAGCAGAGGTGGTTTAGTTGCCGACCATCTATCTTCACTTCCATTCCTTCACATTCTAATTGTCGCATGATGTTCTAGAGGGTGGCGCTGAAGAGTTTTGGTGAAATGGTAACACCCTGCTGAATCCCTCTTTTGACATAAATGATCACTTCCTTGTAGAATGGTGAGATTCTGGTGGTGAATCCGTAATACAGCTCATGAAGGATCTTGATGTATTTGGTTTGAAAGCCCTGTTTGATGACCACTTTGGTCTCAAGAGTCAAAGGCTTTCTTTAAATCAATGAACATTAGATAAAGCAGCATCTTGAACTCCCTACAAACCTCAATGAGCTTGGTTACCGTGTGGATATGGTTGATTGTGCTGAATCCTTTTTTGGAAGTCTGCTTGCTTGCATGGTTGCCCTTCATCTAATGTTCTACCAATCCTGTTCAGGATGACTCGAGTGAACAGCTTGTAGATGACGGACAACAGGCAGATAGAGCAATATTTGCCAATGTCGTGGATGTCTCCCTTCTTGAACAGTAGAACTGTCCTGCTGGTTTTCCATGGGAGGGCACCTTGCATTCATACAGTAGCATGTGAAGAGCTGAGCCAGTGCATTGATAAGAAGTGACAGCAGATTCTTCAGGTTTTCGGTCTGACTTTGTCTGGGCCGGGTGCTGTTCACTTCTTTTCTGATGAAATGGCATGTCTGATTTCAGAAGGGAGAACATTGGGAATGACATATCCATCCTGTGGAATTTGGTATGTGGGCAGGTGGACATGGCTATCAAAGAGATCTGAGTAGAAGTTACAGATAATCTTCTCCATTGCCTTTCTGGAAGATGTGATAGATCCTTCAGGACTTTAGAGGGCAGTCATTTTGGTCTTATAGTTGGTGAAGGACAGGTGAGCATTGTGAATGCTTTTCCTGGCTCTGCTGCATCTTCCAGTATTTTTGCTCTTCTCTCTTTGAGGTCTTCATTTATCGTTTCTCTGTACTGCTTTGCGAACTTGGGCATTAGCATTTGGTTGTCTGATGCTCTTGCCTTGCCACGTTGGCCAATGATCTTGAGTTTGATGAACGACTTAAAACCTGAGCTGCACATTAGGAAGAGAGTGACATGGAATGCCTTCAAGAGCATCAAAGAAATAGCTAAAAGGACAAAGAACCTCCAGCTCTGGGCACAACTCTTGGACTCCACCATTTTTCCTGCATTAATATATGCCTCAGAGACCTGGGCCCTACAAAAGCAGGATGAAAATGCTATTCGGGTCTCCCAAAGAGGAATCAAAAGAACTATGCTTGGAATATCATGCTTCATTCAGTGAGAGAAAGAATCTGGAGTTCCGACCTCCATCAATGATCCAGAGTCATGGACAATGTCTCATTTGCCAAGGCATCGAAAATCAGATGGGCTGGGCATGTAATGTGATTTGGAGATGACCGCTGGACTAGAACCGTTACCGACTGGATCCCACGGGACGTCAAAAGGTCACTTGACTACCCACCTGCAAGATGGTCAGACTTCTTCCTCAAGACCCTGAGTGAACATTTTGAGGCTCTTCATATTCCTAAGCAACCATATGCCATTGGGCTACACTCACATGATAGGGTCAAATGGAAATGTTACTGGCACCCACTGGAGCAAATCAATGAATAATGGGATGTCAAGTAATCAAGAGATCAAGTACCCACTTGGCTTGTAGTATAGTGTTTTGGTGTACTAGGCTAGTCCTATAGCAAATACCTTTAAAATAGTGAATTAAAATGACCACATTTGGGGCTAGAGAGGTTAAGGTTTATATTTTTCCTAGCTGTAAGCTTCAACAAGGATACTGTTTTGAATTCCAGCAATTCATCCTGTCCCCTAAGTAATGACAGGATGGCGCCTGAACACAGCCAGTGTATGAACCCTAAGGGAACCCAGGTATTCCTCTGTATCACAGGCTAGTTCAAAACTGACTAAAAAAGAAAAAAATATTTAAATGCTTTTCTCAGTAATGTGATGTTTGGTTTTCTGTCAGCTAGAGTGACTTAGAGCTGGGACTCTCACTTAAGTATCTAGTAGTTGGTGTTGGATATTTGCTAGGCTTCTGTTGGAATGATGGTGTATTCCAGAACTCTAAGTATTGTGTCTGCATTCTTGGCCACAGTTTGTACAAAAAAGTGACCTCCAGGAGTAGTAAGTAGTAAGAAACAGGCATTTGTGGTGATGGGAAAGAGAGGGAGAGAGACAGAGACAGAGTGACAGATACTGTTGGTGAATGACCTTTAAGAACTCATCTAAGGTGTAATGAAACATTTTTTTCTTGTAACTAGTAAAGAAACACCCACTTCCTGATGGAGTATGGTGGGGTACTCTGGAACAGAAAATGGGCCTAGATATGTTGCTCTGGTCATTTATGTAAAAGAAAACAGGTTTTCTCTTCTGGAAGGTTGTAAGAGATTGAGGAACTTCCACTCATTGAGGAGCATCACCCTCATGCATAAGGGTAGATAAGAAGATGTCTGTTACATTCTGCAGTGTGCTGGGACTTTCACCTTTACTTGTATCACTTGTATCATTGGTTTTCCCGTTGTTCATAGATTTTCTCATGCAGGCACCAGTAACATCTCCATACATCCTGTCACATGCTAGTGTAGTCCGAGGGCATCTGCTTGCTCCAGGAACATAAAGAGCCTCAAACCATTCCATCAGGTCATGGGAGTGAGGTCTATAGTAGTTACTGGTATTTGGCATATCAAATATGGCACTGGTAGCTTGGTAGGCTCTGCAGTGAGGATGGGATACTCTTGTAGTTGCCTCTCATCTCGTGCATTTATTGATGAATAATGGTGTGTGGGTTCTTCTGGCTTCTTGCGAGGTTCTGCTGGTATGGTGGGCCAGAGCTAGAACCTGCCTTCCCTCCCGGGTGCCTCGTATTCATCTGGTCACAGGGAGAGCTGGTAGCAGCTCTTCCTTGTATGTGTGAGTCTCTGGATCAGGCATACCTGGACTGAGCTTGAGAATAGACTGATGTAGGGTGGGATCTGATGAGCTGGGCTTGTGATCAGCTCTTCTACTGGGTGGAGCTCTGACGAGCTGGGGAGTCTGGATATGGAAAATGGCAGTACTCATGGTGTGGGGGGTTCCTCTAGCTTCTGCTTGGTTTTGCTGGGATGGTGGGCCATGGCTAGAACCCGCCTTCCCTAACGGGAACCTCGTGATCAGTTGGACACAGGGAGAGCTGGTAGCACTCTGCCCTCGTGTATGTGAGTCTCTGGACTTTAGACTTCAGACTTTCATCTATCCAGGAGATATCTGTTACATTTGCACTGTGCCGGGACTTTCGCCTATCCAGGAGATATTGGTTACATTCTGCAGTGTGCCAGGACTTTCACCTATCCAGGAGAAATCACTTATGTTCTGCAGTGCACCTGGATTTTCACCTATCCAGGACTACTATTTTAGACATCAACCCTGTATTTTAAGATCATACTTCACATAGAAGCCCATTCGGGGTAGGGGGTAAGGAACAAAGATGATTCAGGGCCTGAAATAAGGGAAAAAATAACTTAACAGCATATTATCTTGTAATGCAAGTTACAACATGATATTGTTAATCTGAAAGTGAAATTTCCTATGTTTGAGGGTTCTTGAGTATTGCATAAAAGGTTAACATACACAACTCAGATGAAGTGAAATTAATTTACTATGCAGAAAATGCAGAAGACTCAGGGCCTCTCCACCACCTGTGGACAATGTCCCGGTTCTGTCTCCAATGCTGCCTGGTTCAGTGTATGACCCCCTGATCAGCTTCACACTACCTGATCCGGCAAGAGGGAGCTGGCAAGAGAGTGAGCAAGCGGAGAGGAAGGGGTAGAGGTGGCAAGAGCAGTCCCCTCTCTGACTTCTTTTTCTTCTTCTTCTCTGAGGGCGAGAGAGCATAGGGCTCCCATTTCAATTCCCATTTGCAGGCTTCCCTTTCTGATTGGCTGATAATTGGATAAAGTGGCCTTTGCGTTTTTCACCCCTAGCTCCAGCTATTATATATCAAAGTAACTTTGATCAGCTGGACACAGGGAGAGCTGTGGCATTCTCTGTCCTAGATCCAGCTGTGTTAATACCAGCTAACTTATTAATTGAATGCTTGTTAAAAATTATCAACTAAATGAATAAATGTAATGTCTTACTGGCTTTCTCATATGAGTCCAAATTTAACATTATATAATTCCAGTTTGAGAGCTAAGGTTACTGGGTTTAGTTATTTAGTTCAATAAAGTGTAAGATCCTAGTCTGAGGCCATACAACAAGAAGTTTCAGTCTGGATTTCAAGATAAAAACTGCAGCTCATGGGGGCTGGAGCAATAGTTCAGTGGGTAGGATGTTTGCCTTTGCAGGCCGCCCATGCCGCCCATGCTGGCCCATGCCAGCCTGGGTTTGATCCCCAGCATCCCATATGGTCCCCGAGCACTGCCAGGAGTAATTCCTGAGTGCAGAGCCAGGAGAAAGCACTGAACATCGTCGGGTGTGACCCAAAAAAGAAAAAAAAAACTGCAGCTCTTATTCTTGATTAAATAATGAAGAGTCTGAATTTGGCTGTGGCCTTTCCCCACTGTATTCTGGACCTGTTGCTGATTTGACTTGTGCACCAAGTGACAGCTGTTCCTCTTGGATATTTGCTTTAGGAGGGATGACACTAGGGATCACTTGTATCACTTGTCTTCCCTTTGTTCATTGATTTGCTCAAGTGGGCACCAGTAACATCTCCATATGTCCTGTCATGTGCTAGTGTAGCCCAAGAGCACATGCTAGGTCCAGGAACACAAAGAACCTCAGACCATTGTTACTGGTTTTGGCATATCAAATACGATGAGGGTAATAAATAACTCGAGTACACAGCTAAAAATATTAGAAAAAGACCATAAAAAGGAGCCCAACCCAGGCAGAAAAAAGGAAATAATAAAACATAGAGAGGAAATCAATGAGTTGGAAACCGAAAAAAACAATCCAAAAAATTAATGAAACCAAGAGCTTTTTGAAAAAATAAACAAGATTGACAAACTATTGGCAAGACTTGTAAGGACAGGGAAAGAGAGAACCTAAATAAACAGAATCAGAAATAAAAATGGTGACATCACAACAGAAACAACAGAAATCCAAAATATCACCAAAGATTACTTTGAGCGTCTGTATGCCGTGAAACATGAGAATCTAGAAGAAATGGATAAATTCCTGAAGTCCAATAACCTCCCACCGCTGAAACAAGAAGACCTCCAATACCTGAATAAGCCTAACACCATCGAGGAAATTGAAACAGTAATTAAAAAATCTGCCCAGACACAAAAGCCCAGATCCAGATGGATTCACTAGTGAACTCTACCAAACCTTTAAGGAGGACCTACTGCCAGTCCTTTTCAAGCTCTTCCAGGAAATAGAAGAAACAGAAACACTCCCAAACAGCTTCTACGAGGCACATATCACCCTGATACCCAAAGCAGGGAGAGACAACACAAAGAAGGAAAATTACAGACCAATCTCCCTGATGAACACAGATGCTAAGATCTTCAACAAAATACTAGCAAACAGAATCCAAAGACTCATCAAGAAGATTATACAGCATGACCAAGTAGGATTCATCCCGGGACTGCAAGGATGGTTCAACATTCACAAGTCAATCAACATTGACTGGTCCAATCAACATTGACTGGTTCTGGTCCTGCCCTCCCTCTACAGGTTCTAAGTAATGAATGGAATTTATGCCCTATTTCTAGAAGCCACTCGGGATTCCCATTGAGATGCACCCTCTGTGTTCCCTTGGGGCTTTTCTGTAGCATCTGAGATAGGTCAGAATCATAAGAATTCTAGACTTCCTGGATCCATTGGGCTTAAGTAATTAAAGAAGTATTTTGTTGTGCTGCCAAAGAGATACCCAGTAGTAGAAGAGCATGTCCTAGGTGAGTTGTGTTTCTTCAGGAGCTGAGCTCTGTTCTCCAGGTTTCAGGTTCACTTCTCTGACTTCCTGTAGGAGGCACAGTGAGGCCTGATCCTAGAAACAAGAAAGGCCTGTGAGGGAACAGAAAGGGAGATAGAAACCTACTAGGTATTTGGACTGACACTTGGATGGACCCATTGTGACTTCAGAATTAGGTAAATCTTTAGAGTTAAGGTCTCTGGGCAAAGCCCTTATAACTTATGTTAATGAACACAATGCTCTATAGGAAGACCGGCAGTTTCCCCATCCAAGTGAAGTTCCAAGATTAGACTTTGAAGTGTGAACTGGAGAACTAACTGGTTGTCATCTAAAATCCAGCATGCCTGTGAATCCCAGGAAGCAAGAAGACAGAAGAAGGCTGACGTTAGTCCCAAAATGTTTTTTGACTCATGGCAACTTGACTCTTCTGTTGCATTTGAACTTGGTTTGGGACTTTTAGACTGCACTAGAAGCATGATGCATAATGGATAATATGGTCTTTTCAGTGTTCAGTAATAACTATTCATTTACTTCATGATTACAATTCATATTGCAATTCATGTTGCAATTCATTATTTAATATTGAACTTCATAGATAATTCTACTAATAGAGGGACAAGAGCAGGGGCAATTTTCCTCACATTTTGTAGTAGACAAGAAGATGAGCACTGATTTTAATGTATAGACACTTCCCAGAAGACATTGTGTACCCAGGGCTCATTAATATAAGCTATTAAGGTTTTGCCTCATTCAGAGACCCCAACTCCCCAACTCTAAATGCACCTATGTAAATTGGCCTAAAATGTCACTAAAAAGCTTGCATATTCCCAATATTGCCTTGCTGGATCTTTCTAGAACACATACAAACAAGAATAGTGTCACACATACATGTGCTTTCTTTTTTTTTCTTTAATGCTCACTGACAAAAAGTAGTTAAGCAAAGTAAAACAAGTGTTTGAAAGACTGGGTCCCATTGAAATGTTAATATTGGCCCAGCCAAGGTCTGTCTTTGAAGTTTCCCTGCAGTCCCTATGCAGAAATGGAGAAAGGGCATCTGAGATGAACTATATCTAAGATAATACAAAAGGCACGTATCTGTAACATAGATGTTCTACAGTTAGGCATATATTTCTCCAAGCTCCCAATATCCTCGTCTTCTGGGTTGTTTTGGGTACTAGTCTCTGGAATTTATAGAGAGTCATGCTCACTTGCCGGATGGCAAACAGCATTTCTCTCATTAAATTATGTCTATTATACTTAGAGATCCATGGGGCCAGATAAAACTAATGGTAAAATCTGTTCAGTTCTCCTCCTCCTCTTCCTCCTCTTCCTCTTCCTCCTTTGTCTCTCCTCCTCCTCCACCTCTTCTTCTTCTTCTTCTTCTTTTTTTTTTCCTCCTCCTCCTCCTCCTCTTTCTCCTCCTCCTCCTCCACCTCCTTCTTCTTCTTCTCTCTCCCTTCTCTTACATTGTGGCTTGCAATACATTTAGGGATTATCATGTATATCCCTTTGCCTATGTCCAATGCTCAGTTCTAGTCTGGCATTACCATTTCTAACAATTACTGGAACACTTGGTCTCTTCTCTATCTTACCTAACCTCTGACATCCACACACTTGTGGTCGATTCCAAAGATTGACAAGTCCTCCTGGTCCCTGTATTGCCAAGAATTGCATATTAGTCTCATACTATCTTTTATTATTATTCTACAAATTAATGCAGTCAAACTACATCTGTCCTTTCCCTTCTGATAATTTCAGTCAGCATGACAATCTCCTTGTCCGTCCATTTATAGGCATATTTCATAACTTTGTTTTCCTAAAAGCTGCATATAGTATTCCATTGTGTAGATGCACCATAGTTTCTTTATTCAGTCATCTGTTCTCGGGTACTTATGTTGTTTCCAGATTCTGGTTATTGTAAATAGTGCTGCTATGAACATAGAAGTGCAGATAATGTTTGGGCTGTGTGTTATTAGGCCACCAGTGTGGCCCAGGAACACTACCATTCCCAGGAGTGGTATTGCTGGATCAAAATGGGAGCTCAATTTCTAGTTTGTGGAGGAATGTCCATATTGTTTTCCAAAAAGGCTGATCTAGTTGATGTTCCCATCAAGAAGTTATGAGAGTCCCTTTTCTCCCCCACATTCACACCAGCACTGGTTGTTCTTGCTCTTTTAGTTGTAGCCAGTGTCTGTAGTGTGAGATGATATCTCATGTTGTTTTATTTGAATCTCCCTAATGATGAAGAACAATTGTTCATATTCCTTTTGGTCATTTGAATTTTTTCTTTGAGGATGTTTCTCTTCATTTCTTCTCCCCACATTTTGATGGGGTTTGACTTTTCCTGTGAAGGTCTACCAATGCCTTATATTTCTTGAATATTACCACAGTATCAGATGGGTATTGGGTGAATATTCTTTCTCACTCTGTGTGCTGTCTTTGTATCTTGGTCACCATTTCTTTTGAGGTGCAGAAGCTTTTTTGTTTCATGCAGTCCTATATGTTTAGTTTTGCTTCTACTTACTTTGTTAGTGGTTTTTCATCTTTGATTATGCCTTTAGCTTCCATGTCGTGGAGAGGATTTTGCCTGTTTTCTTTGTTATTTATGAATGATATTGAGATCTTTAATCCATTTTTATCTGACTTTTGTTTTTGCATTAGATAGATATCTGAGCTAATTTTACATGTATTTGCCGAGTTTTCCCAGAACCACTAGTTGATGAGGCTTTCCTTGCTCTACTTCATATTTTTGCTCCTTTATCAAAGTTTAAGTGATCACATATTTGAAGATGCGTGTCAAGATATTCAACTCTTCCATAGGTCCACATGTCTGTTTTTATTTCAATGTCATGCTGTTTTAATCACTTCCACTTTGTAATATGTTGAAGTTGGGTAAGGTAATGTCTCCTATCTTCATTTCCCCAAAGATTGCTTTTGCTCTATGTGGGGGTTTATTCCATATAAATTTCAGGAGTGTTTGGTCAATTTATTTGGGAAAACGCCATGGGTCTCCTTACAGGGACTGCATTGCATCTGTAGAATGCACTGTGGAGTACTGCATTTTGATAATGTTAACTCTGCAAGTCCATGACCAGAAGATGTGTCTTCATTTCCTCAAGTCTTCTTTTCATTTCTTGAAGTTTCATTTTTGTAGTTTCTTTTGTACAGGTCCTTTATATCCTTAATTTAAGCTTATTCCATGGTACTTGATTTCCTGAGACACAATTGTGAAAGGAAATTTTAATATCTCTTTCTTCTCATTATTTGCACATATGAAAGCCACAGACTTTTTGGGTATTGATTGTGTAATGTGACACTCTACTATACATATCTGTTGTATTTAGGAGCTTTGTGGTAGAGACTTTAGGGTTCTCTGGGTATAGTATCACATCATCTGTGAATAGTGATAATTTGGCTTCTTCTTTTCCTGTCTGATACCTTTAATATCTTTTTTTCTTCAGTAATTGCTATGGCAAGTGCCTCCAGTAGTATGTTGAATAGAATTGGTGAAAGAGGGCAACTTTGTCTTGTTCCTGATCTTATTGGGATGGCTTTCAGTTTTTCCCCATTGAATATAATGTTTTTTGTGTGCTATTGTACATGACTTTGACTAAATTGAGAAAAGTTTCTTCTTCCCACTTGTGGAGAGATTTTATCATGAAAGGGTGCTAGATCTTGTCAAATACTTTCTTTGCATCTATTGATATAAGCATGTGGTATTTTGTTTTATTAATATGATGTACTATGTTGATTGATTTGTGAATGTTAAACCATTCTTGCATCCCCAGGATGAATCTTACTTGGTCATGGTGTATAAATTTTTGATGATTCAATGGATTCTGTTTGTTAGCATTTTGTTGAAGATCTCTGCATCTGTATTCATTAGGGATAGAATTTTATATCTAGGGATATAAAATTGGTCTCTAATTTTATTTTATTGTGATATCTCTATATGTTTTGGGTATTCAAGGTGATATGTGCCTTATAGAAGCTATTTTCCGTTCCTGGAAAAGCTTGAAGAGTACTGGCAATTTAACCTTACTTCTCTATTCCTCTTTATGTGAAATATTTTGGCAAGTGACAGTGTTTCCAGACCGTGGGTAGAATTTCTATCCATCACTTGATCAGTGATCACTTGACATCCCATTATTCATCGATTTGCTCAAGCGGGCACCAGTAATATTAACATTTGACCCTATCACGTGCCAGTGTAGCCCAATGGCATGTGGCTGCTACAGGAATACGAAGAGCCTCAAACCATTCGTCCAGGGTCTTGACGAAGAAGTCCGACCATCTTGTAAGTGGGCGGCCATGTGATCTTTTGACATCCCGGGGACCCAGTCGGTAACAGCTCTAGTCCAGCAGTTGTCTCCAAATCGCATTACATGTCCAGCCCATCTGATTTTTGATGCCTTGGCAAATGAGACAGCATCCTTGACTCTGAAACAGCAATGGAGGTCAGAGCTCGGATTCCTTTTCACTTGAGTGAGGCGTGATATTCCAAGCATAGCTCTTTTGATTCCTCTTTGGGAGACCTGAATAGCATTCTCATCCTGCTTTCATAGGGCCCAAGTCTCTGAGGTGTATATTAATGGAGGGAGAATGGTGGAGTTGAAGAGATGTACCCAGATCCAGAGGTTCTTTGTCTTTTTTAGCTATTTCTTCAATGTTTTTGAAGGCATTTCATGCCGCTCTTTTCCTCCTGCGCAGCTCAGGTTTTAGGTCGTTTGTCATGTTGACTTCTCTACCTAGGTACACATAACTGCTGCATTCAGAGATGTTTGTTCCATTGAGAGTGAATGGGGCCTCTGGAACTAGTTCATTTTTCATGAACATAGTTTTGTTGAGATTCAGCTGTAGACCTATCTTTCCACATTCTCAGTCAAAGTCAGCCAGCATTTGTGGCACTTGGCTAATATTTGGTGTTATTAGAACGATGTCATCAGCAAAGTGGAGGTGGTGTAGTTGCCGACCTTCTATCTTCACTCCCATTCCTTCCCATTCTAATTGTAGCATGATGTTATCAAGGGTGGCGCAGAAGAGTTTTGGTGAAATAGTATCACCCTGCTGAACCCTTCTTTTGACATTGATGATCACTTCCTTGTAGAATGGTGAGATCCTGGTGGTGAATCCGTAATACAGCTCACGAAGGATCTTGATATATTGGGTTTGAACGCCCTGTTTGGCTAGGGCTCTGATGATCACTTTGGTCTCAACAGAGTCAAAGGCTTTCTTTAAATCAATGAACATTAGACAAAGTGGCAGCTTGAACTCCCTACACCCTCAATGAGCTTGGTTACTGTATGGATATGGTCAATTGTGCTGAATCCTTTTTGGAAGCCTGCTTGCTCACATGGTTGCCCTTCGTCTATTGTTCTGCCAATCCTGTTCAGGATGACTTGAGTGAAAAGCTTGTAGATGACAGACAACAGGCAGATGGGGTGATAGTTTCCAATGTCATGGTTGTCTCCCTTCTTGAACAGTAGAACTGTCTTGCTGGTTTTTCAATGGGAGGGCACCTTGCATTCAGACAGGTATCGTGTTAAGAGCCGAGCCAGTGTATTGATGAGTACTGAAGGCAGATTCTTCAGGTGTTCGGGTCTGACTTTTGTCTGGTCCTGGTGCTGTTCCCTTCTTTACTGATGAAATAGCATGTTTGATTTCAGAAGGGAGAATATTTGGAACGAGATATCCATCCTGGGGAATTTGGTATGTGGGCAGGTGGATGTGGCTATCAAAGAGACCTGAGTAGATGTCATGGATAATCTTCTCCATTGTATTTCTGAAAGATGTGATAGATCCACCAGGACATTGGAGGGCAGTCATCTTGGTCTTATAGTAGGCGAAGGGCATCCGGGTGTAGAGAATGCTTTTCCAGGCTTCTGCTGAATCTTCCAGTATTTCTGCTCTTCTCTCTTTGTAAGAACAATTACTCTTAGTAAGAACATAGTAAGAACAATTCCTCATCCTGCCTGATTTTCACAATTCCCAGATCCAACTCGTTGCAGGCAGGGATCATTTCCCATTTTGGGAGCGTAAGTGTGTCTCTGGAGCAGTTTGACTATTGCTGTTTGGAACTCGTGGTATGTCTATATTGTGCAGGTGCTTCATCTCATATTCTTATGGGTCATAAGAGTCCTAAGGTAGCTCCCTGGGTGATCAATGTGGGCAGAGAGGGAAATGCTAACTTATATTATGAAGGCTGTCACTTCTCTTTATCCCACTTCAATTAAAAAATCCACAATATAATAAAGAATAAATACCAGTGTCACCACTACTTAAAAGTTTTAGCCTCTGAGGCATCCTAGTACTTCCCTTCAAGAATATGAGGAATCTTTTGCATCAGTTGGGCTTAACTTTTCTGAAGAATTCTTCTACCTCCTGCAAATCTTTCTTAAGCTACTTGAAAGCAACACCCCTCTCAAGTTACTATAATATAATTTTTTAAAGCACATTGTCTCCAGTTCCTGAGATCTAAGTTTTCGTAATCTTCTTTAGACAAAAGTTCAAAAGCCTTTGTGGGGTTTCTCTAAGTAAAGGGAAATTTTCTTCATGAGGATCCTTCAGTTCTTCCAGTGACTGCTAAAACCACAACCAGACTTCAGAAATCTCTTTGCTCTTTCTTGAAAATGCGTATGCTTAGTTTCCATCACTGGGCCTTTAATTTACTTTTTGTTGCAGGAAGGGATATGGGGTGACTGGTGATGTGTATTGAGAAAATTGAAGTTGTAATGCAGATCAGTTTATAGGCATGAAGTTCTTTGAGCTAAAGGCCCATCGCTGGAGCCTCAAAAGTCTTTGTAATATACATTTTTAGACCCAGAGCACAGTTGAATTTATAGGAAGGTAAAAGGGCAACATGGGCAATGTTGAATTCAAGAGGCATGAAAGAAAACAAAACAAGAAAGGAAGAATGGTCCATGAGAATTTCAATGATTTTTTCCAGAAGGATGATTAGCACCTACTGTGTTAAGGATTTTAGACCAGGCACTTTTGGAATATAACCATATATAAAATTCAAAGATATTCTAGGTTTTCTTTCTTTGAGCATCAAACTCACTTTCTTCTCTTATCCCAAGTAAAATGACCCTTACTTCATTATCAGGAAGGGGTATCTGAAATTCTTTACTATAACGGAAAGTGGTGACCCTAGAAAACCTGGGCAATAAGTGAGGACTAACTTTCATCTTCCTTCAAAATGATGCTCTTCATTATGACCTTAGTTTCATGGATTCCTGAGAAATTAGATGGCAGGGATCAGTTTGCACCTAAGGTAGAACATGTGAATTTCAGATACAGTTTTATAACTATTATGTGGGGCTGGAGAAATGCTAGCATTCATGCTGCATAGCTTCTCATTGCAGATTCCTTTTTTAAAAGTTTTAATTGAGATTATTGTGGTTTATACTTATGGTTTCTCATGCACAGGATCTTAACACACACCCATCACCTGCACACCCCTTTCCTTCTTCCAAGGTACCAAACATCCATCACCTGTGCATATCTTTTCTTCTCCCAAGGTACCAAACATGTCCATCATCTATGCACCCCTTTTCTTCTTCCAAGGTACCAAACACACCCGTCGCCTGCACACCCCTTTCCTTCTTATCTTCTCTAGTCCAATCATCTAGGCTACTTGGTCTTTCAGGTTTCTGAGCAGGTTCTAAGTCATCTAGGTTATTAAGCAGCATCTAGGCCTAATCTGTGGCATTTCTTACAAATAATTTCTTTTTTTACAACATATTTACTAATCTCGTCCTATATACTCCAGGATTTTCCCTATTGTTGGGGCTCAGCAGGGTCCCAAGAAACACTGAGAATCTGCAGGGTACTTGGCAGCGTTTGGGCCCATGACTGTTTCCCCAATCGATGGACAAAGGAACAAGATCACAGGCTCTTGAAAGTCTGAAGCTCTCTCTTTACTCTCTCTACTCAATCTTCACTCCATACACACCACCAAATCAAGTCTGCTAGAGATACACACTTTACAAAAGATTGGGGGAAAGGAGTTACAAGAGGTAATGGACTTAAATCCCAATACAATGAGGTCAGAAAAAACTCTACCTTCTTGGGGCAAACAATCAGGGGACCCTCACCCAGAGACAGATCTTGTCCTTGGGCTATGACTAGAACAAGGACTTGCCTAGGATCTTGGACTTGCCTAGGATAAGGGCAGAGTCCTTGCCTGTTGTTTTCTCCTTTCCTTAGCTAATAAACAATCATCTTAATCACCTTAATTTTTTATTATACCACCGTGGAGATAGACAAATATGGAGATGAATAAAGATGTTCATGTTTGGGTTTCAGTCATACAGTGTTCCAGCACCAATCCCTCCACCAGTGCCAATTTCCCACTACCAATGTCCCCTGATTCCCTCCCACCTCCCCGTGTGCCTCTATTGCACATTTTGTCACTCCTCTCTCTCTCTCTCTCTCTCTCTCACTATCTATTCTCTTATGCATTGTGGCCTGCAATACATTTAGAGGTTATCACATATATCCCTTTGCTCTATTCAATGCTCAGTTCTAGGGTGGTATTATTATCTCCAACAATTATTAGCACATTGTTCCCTTCTCTGTCTTCCTTTTTCTTATAATTTTATTATACCACAGTGAGATGTACAATTACAAAGATGCTCATAATTGGTTTGCAGTAATACAGTGTTCCAGCACCCATCCCTCCACCAGTGTCCCATTCCCACCACCAATGTCCCCATATTCCCTCCCACCTCTACCAGCCTGCCTCAATAGTAGGCACTTTTCCTTCTCTCTCTCTCTCTCTCTCCTTTTGCACATTGTGGCTTGACCTACAGACATTTAGCATTTATCATGTTAATCTCTTTGTGTATATTCAATGCTGAGGTCTAGTCTGGTATTACCATTTCTCACAATTAGTAGTCAATGATATAGATATTTATATCCTATTAATGCAGTCATTCTATATCTATCCTTTTCCTTCTGACTAATATTACTCAGCGTGAAAATCTCCATGTCCATCCATTTGTAGTTAAATTCCATGGCTTCATCTTTTCTGACAGCTGCATAGTATTCCATTGTGTATATGTACCATAGTTTCTTTATTCAGTCTTCTGTTCTTGGGCATTTAGGTTGTTTCCAGATTCTGACTATCATGAATAGAGCTGGGATGAATATAAAAGTGCAAATAGTGTTTCTGTTGTATGTCCTTGGAGGTGACAGCTTTGTTAAGGTATTCAAAATCTTCTTGTTGCAGCCTTGGGAGGCTATAGGAATTCAGGAATTTGTCTATTTCTATTAGGTTCTCTTGTATCATGGCATACAGACTCTCAATTTCTGATGATCTTTCAAATATTTATGTTTTCGGTTGTGATATCCCCCTTTTATTTCTATTTATTTGAGTTCTCTCTTTCCCTTTCCTTGCAAGTCTTGTAAGTGGATTGTCAATCTTGTTTATTTTTTTTAAAGAACTGGCTCTTGGTTCTATTGATCTTTTGGATTTTTGGGGGATTCCAGTTGATTTCTGCACTAAGTTTTATTATTTATTTCTGTCTGCCTGGTTTAGGCTTCTTTTTCTGGTTGCTTTCTATGATTTTCTTTTTTTTTTTGCTTTTTGGGTTACACCCGACAATGCTCAGGGGGTTTCTCCTGGCTCTGCACTCAGGAATTACTCCTGGCGGTGCTTGGGGAACCATATGGGATGCTGGAGATCGAACCCGGCCGGCATGGGCCGACCACATGCAAGGCAAACAGCCCTACCCGCTGGATCATCGCTCCAGCCCCAGCTTTCTGAGATCTTATGCTGTGAAATCAGGCTGTTTATGATGACCCTTTCTTCTTTTCTGATGAATGCTTGCAGAGCTATAAACTTTCCTCTAAAGATTGCTTTCTCTGTATCCCACAGTTCTGATAGTTAATGTCTTCGGTCTCATTTGTTTCCAGAATGTTTGGATTTCTTCTTTTATTTCTTTTATGACCTGCTGCCTGTTTAGCAGTGAGCTATTTAGTTTCCAGGTTCTTGGTATGACTCTCTGTTTTTGTGTGAGATTAGCTTCTATTTTCAGTGCATCATGGTCTGAAAAAAATAGTTGACACAATTTCTAACTTCTTAATTTTGGAGGTATGTTTTGTGGCTGCACTGTGATCTATCTTGGAGTATGTTCCATGTGCACTGGAAAAAATTGTGTATTTGGCTTTTTTTTTGGATAAAATGTCCTTATTTATGTAATAGCCGTATTTTTTTCCATTTCTTCCTTTAGGGCCAGTATTTCCTTGGTGAGTTTCAGTCTTGTTGATCTATCAAGGGTTGATAGAGCAGTGTTGATGTCTCCAACTACAATCATGTTTTTGTCAATGTCTTCTTTGAAGTTTATGAGCAGTTGTTTTTTAGATATTTTGCTGGCCTCTCATTGGGTGCGTATATGTTTGGGATTGTAATTTCTTCCTGATATATGTATTTCTCTATTTTGAAGAAGTGACCCTTACTGTCCCTTCTGACCTTTTTTTAGGCTGAAGTCTATGTTGGTGAATACTAGTATGGCCACCCTTTTTTGGAGGGATTTTTTTAGTGAAGGATCGTTTGCCAGTCTTTAACTTTGAAACTGTCTTTGCTCTGACTGTTCAGATGCATTTTTTGAAGGCAGCAGAATGTTGGGTTCAACTTTTTGATACATTTTGCCATTCTATATCTCTTAACTGGTGCATTTAGACCATTGCCATTGAGAGAGATTATTGTCATGGGGTTTTTGTGCCATCTTCTATATAAGTTTGTTTTTCTTTTGGGTTTTGTCTTGTCTTTGAGTAGCTCTTTCAGCTCTTCTTTTAATGTAGGTGTTGAGTCTATGAAGTTCCTGACCTGTTGTTTATACACAGAAACATGGTTCTGTCCTTTAAATCTGAATGAGAGTCTAGTCGAATAAAGCATTCTTGGTGATGCCTTCATTTCATTGAGTTTTTACACTATCTCCCACCACTGCCTTCAAGCCTTGAGTGTTTCTTCTGATAGGTATACTGAAAGTTTATTGCATACTCCGCCCTTTGTATAAATTTTTTTTCTTTGAAATTACCACTTGAAGTATTGTGCCTTTATCTATGACATCCATTATTCTTACTAGGATATGTCTTGGAGTCTTTTTATTTGGGTCTCTTTTTCCAGGCATCGCTTTGGGCTTCTTGGATCTATATGCCTGTATCATTTAACTCTGGGAGTTTTTTTGCATGGATTTTTTTTAACTGTACCTATTTCCTTGGGGTTGCCTTCCTGTTCCTCTGGTACTCCAATGATTCTTATGTTGTTTCCTGTATTCCTCCTCACATTCTCTAGCCAGGTGCTGATCCATTTTTTGGGCTTTTTCATCTTTTGGACTTCCCTGAGTGCTTTCTGCAGCTCATCCCCATTCTCATTGATTCTGTCTTCTGTTGCTGTCATCCTGCTGTTGAGAGCCCCCATTGCTTTTTTCATTTCATCTACTGAGTGTTGGATGACAGGTTCAGCTAGTTTGGGAGCTTTGTTGTTTTGCCCACTCCCAGCTTAATCTATTTAAGCCAAGTTTCATTCTAATGAGACCTCTCTTCTATGTAAACACAGCTAGAGGGTGTGGCAATTACAGAAGTCACCTTGATTGAATAACTTCTGACTTATACATCTACTAAGACTTCTATGTTTTCTAGATTGGGCACAGCTCCTCTTTTTACCCACTGCACCCAGCTGGGACAGTTAGAATTTACCAGGAGACTACCACCCTGGCTACGTTGAGAGTATAGGAAGACTATAGGAAGAATCATACAAGTTTGCTCTAAGCAGGCGAGTCTGACCCTTTCAGTACAGGAGAACAATATACTCAGAATCACCCTAGTGCAGATAATAAGAAGGACCTTGTGGGTACCATCTAGATTACATGAAGCTCATGAAATTAAGATGTATTACTTTACATCAGCCCTCTCTCTCCATTGTTTTACATAAGAGATAATCTTGGGATTAGTCCTTGGCATAACTTTTCGTTTATACCTACAATAGGGTGTGGCACTGCTCTTCTACACTCTGTTTAGGGTTCTTTGTTGACATGACCCTCCCTGGATTACTTTGTTGTATATAAGGGGACTGACTTGAGGCCCCTTCGCCTTTTCACTTTCGGCTTTTGGCTCCTCAGTTTTCAGTTTTGGGCTCCTGTGGCTTTTGGCTCCTTGGCCTTTTGCTTTTTTGGCTTTTGGCTTTTTGCTCTTTGGCCTTTTACTCCTTCTTCTGCGTAGGACTCATCTCGGGTGAGATCCTCTCTCTTTAGTGGGAGACTTAGGCTTTTTTTGTATGGTCTAAGTTCAGACCAGAGCTAAAGTTTGTTCATTATATTGGAGTGCTGTGGAAGAGCTTTTGTACTATTAAAAGCCTTTTTGGAACTTCACCAGACTCGTGAGTTTTCATCTGTGTCCTCGGAGGTAGAAGAGAACTTCTGTCCTGACACTGTCAGGGACCCCAGCGGCATCCCGGACAATAGAGTATTTTATTGATGATATTTTTGTTTGCAGTGTTGTCATTTCTTTTTTTATTTCATTGCTCTGATTTATGCTCTCATTTCCTCCCATAATTTATTGACTGCCCTTTCAACTGTTTCATTTATCATGTTAATAATGTTTATATTAATTTTGCGCAAACAAAGTAAGAGATACAGACACTTCTCTACACCCAGGATTAAATATACAGGATGACTATTACTGGGGACATCTCACTATATATTCCAAACTACAGTCCTCCGATCAGGAGGTTTTATTCCTAATCCACACAGGGTCCTTTTTGATCTATTGCTGATCTTTTGGTCATGACAGAGTTTGTTCCATGATCCTACTCTTAGGTTATTACATTTCTCAGACATTTAGTTCATCCCTTGTTGAGGCCAGGGTAACTTACTCATGACTTGTCCCAGGTCCATCCAGTCCTTCAATACCTCCTTTTTGGGTGTAAAGAATTAGAATCAATCAAATGGCAGCTGAGGTTTTAAATTAGAAAATATGAGTGATGTCCATGTGTAACAAATTCAGAGTTAATTAACTCCTATACACAAAATATAGACTTAACTGACAAATCGATTTAATTAACTCCTATACTACAAATATATAGACTTAACTGTCTTTCTGTGTCTATAAAAAATCTTTTGTTCTGGTATAAGAATATGTAAAAGGAATACAGTAAGTAGAGAAACAACCTTTCATTTCCACTAGAAAAACCAGGGCTGGCACATAGGAGACAGAAGGCTGTGAACAAAGGGTAATCCAACACCTATCTGGCAGTGTTTGTTGTTGAAAATGTTTAATTCTAGTAATCCCTGGTAAGTGCTAGTGAAACAATCTATTAATTTAAACCAGAGCAGAAAGCAGAGTCTCTAAAGTCTATTACACATGTCATGCCACACTTTGTAAACCATTGTCATTATCTACAGTTTGTTTTTAATAGATTTCAGCAAGAAATCTTTGAAAGCAAGAAAGAACTTGGACCTAAATTTCTGCAATTATTTTGCAAACAGTGTATTTTTAAATGAGCTGCAGAGATAGTCCAGTGGTAAAGGCATTTGCTTTGCATGTGGCTGACAGTTTTCATCTCACACACTTTGTAATGACCCCAAACACTGCCAGAAGTGATCCCTGAGCACACAGTTAAGAGTAAACTTTGACTCAACTTGGTATTCCCCTACACATAAAAAATTAGTATTCCAAAATGGTCATTTTCTCTACTACCTTCTTCTTTATGGAGACTCTCATCATAAAGCTCTTCAGAAGGTCTAGTCAAATAAAAAATAAAAAATAAATTAGTATACTTTTGACTTGAATGCATATCTTCATGCATAGGTATGCTAAGATGAAATTAGAAAAACTTAATTATGATTCATTTGAGAAAAATCAAAAGCTCTACAATTATGACTTAGACTTTCATGTTTTCAGTGGCATAAGAGAACTTAAGAGAAGGTTCATAACATAGGTTAAAGCGCAACACAAGGTGCAAATAGTTTGATTCTTGAGGTTTGCTGTATTATGCTAATATAAAGTAAAACTAGTTTAATTTTGTTAAAATCTGTGTTGATTTTTTCTCATTCACTGTATCACTGTCACTGTCTTCCCGTTCATCATTGATTTGCTCGAGCAGGCCCCAGTAACATCTCCATATGTCCTATCTCATACTAGTAGAGCCCAAGGATATCTGCTTGCTCCAGGAACATAAAGAGCCTCAATCCATTCCGGAAGAGGTCTATAATTGTTACTGGTATTTGGCATATCAAATACAACACAGGTAGCTTGCCAGGCTCTGCCGTGCAGGTAGCATACTCTTGTAGTCATCTCTAAGTCCAGCATTTATTGATGAACCGCCGCGCCGCAAGTGGCCACGTGAGCCGGGCTGTGATAGGCTGGTATGCTGGGTGGAGTTCTGAGGAGAAAGAAGTCGGATGTGGAAAATGGAGGCCCTCATGGAGTGGTGGGTTGTCTGGCTTGTTGCAAGGCTCTGCTGGGGTGGCAGGCCAGGGCTAGAACCCGCCATCCCTCCTGGGCACCTCGTGAGCGGCTGGGCACAGGGAGAGCCAGTAGCAGCTCTGCCCCATGTCTGAGAACATTTGACTGCCAGCAGGTGTGCAACCTCTAAAAAAATAAAATAAAATCTTGAGCACAAACGAAGCATTTTCTATAAACTGTTCCGCCAAACCAATGAAATATAGGCTATCTCACAAAGACGTCTTTTCTGACTTATATTCATGGTAATTTGGAGGCAACGGGGAAAGCTGGTTTCTGCTCTGCCAAGTGTATCTGTGTCTGCGGCTCAAGCATTTCTGGGCTTGAAATACTCTCCTCTGAAGGGTGGGTCTCTGTAGGGTGGGTCCTTTTAGGCTGGGTTTCTGACAAGCAGGGCTGAAGAAGACTGGCTTAATCTGTTGAGTGGAGATCTTACGAGCTGCAGAGTGTGGATGGTGAAGATCGCTGCCAGCAAGGTGTGGGGGTTTCTCTGGGTTCTTTTTTTTTTTGCTTTTTTTCTTTGGGGTCACACCCGCCGCTGGACAGGGGTTACTCCTGGCTCTTCACTCAGGAATTAGTCTTAGCGGTGCTCATGGGACCATATGGGATGCCAGGGATCGAACCCAGGCTGGCATAGGCTGGCTACGTGCAAGGCAAATGCCCTACCTGCTGGACTACTGCTCCGGCCCCACTCTCTGGGTTCTTCTGAGGCTCTATTGGGATGGTGGACTTGGGTCAGAAGTCACTCTCGTGGTCCATGGAATGCAGGGGGTTCAACCGGGAAAGCTGGTTTCTGCTCTGCCTGGTGTATCTGAGAAAAATTTAGAAAAAAATTTTTTTTACTAAATTACTAAAAAATTACTAAATTTTTCTTACTCAGTCACTATAAATATTATGTACTCCTAAAAAAGCAGTGTCATGTCATGGAATCCTAAGGGAGACACCAAGAGCATACAACAAAAGTAGTCCTAATCTACAACCCCTAGGGGACTTATTCCTTCTCTCAATTTTAATGTTTATATGGTTGCTGGTAGAGAAATTGAGGAGCACTGACAATGTGCATGAGAGTACCACTGTTTGCAACCTAAACAGCCCAAAGAAATGAAGACCTTTTGAGACATAGGATCCATGTGAGAAGCTTGGGAGACCACTAGATGTAGAATTCCAGGCTCAAATCATGGCTAGACATTTTGGGAGAAAGAATACACTGCTAGAACAAAGGACATGATAAGAATACCAAAGAATATTATCAACTGCTTCAAGATCTCTTTCTTTTAAAAAATATTTTTAGGCCAGAGCGATAGCCCAGCAGGTAGGGCATTTGCCTTGCATGAGGCCAGCCCATGCCAGCCCGGGTTCAGTCCCGGCATCCCATATGGTCCCCTGAGCACCGCCAGGAGTAATTCCTGAGTGCAGAGCCAGGAGAAACCCTTGAGCATTGCCAGGTGTGACCCAAAAGGCAAAAAAAAAATTTTTATTATACCACCGTGAGAAAAACAATTACAAAGATATTTATGATTGGGTTTCAGTCATACAGTGTTCTAGCACCCATCCCTCCACCAGTGCCTATTTCCACCACGAATGTCCCCAAATTCTCTCCCACCTCCCCTAAGTCTGCCTCTATAATAGGCTCTTCTTCTTTTCCTTTCTCTCTCTCTCTCTCTCTCTCTCTCTCTCTCTCTCTCTCTCTCTCTCCCTTTTACACACTGTGCAAGCTAATTTTTTCTTGACAAACATCTTAGCAACAGACTTCAGGGGCCAGTTTGCGAAAACTGTATATAAGCTGACTTGGCAGAGGGAAAGGCACACATCAGTCTGAATCTGCCTGAGCTACAGAATTACTTATCTTATTTTCCCACTTCTCTCTCTGAGATGTCTATTTCATTTCATTTCATTTCATTTTTAAGCTTATTTGCCCACATTTCTGTCTGAAATGTGGACTTCCTTGCTCTATTTCATGTCTTGTCTATCCTGGGAATTGACTGCAAATTCTCTTGTGATATGCACTGTGCCTTTTACTTCCCTGGAGAAGACCAGGTTCTCTCTTAAATAGGCATCTTTTTTTCTCTTCCCTCACACTTATCAAAGAAAATTTCTTTAAATAAATGTATCCTACTTCAATATTTATCTGTCTCTTAAATTATGTTCTTTGTGAGTGGGCAACAGACCTCTTGGAAAGTCCTGATGGGACCTGTTGGAAAGGACTGACTTTCCTCTCTTGCAAAAAGCAATCCCTCATGCCAGTCTGAGTTCTGTGGATCCTGAAAAATAAGGTCACTTGTCATGCGTCACTTGTATCCTGTGTTCATCAATTTGCTTGAGCGGGCACCAATAATGTCTCCATTCATTGGGAATGAGGTCCATTACTGTTACTGTTTTTGCCATATCAAATACACCATGGGTCTGCTGTGGCTTTGGGTTCATCCTAGGGGTGTACAGTCTTTTTCTATGTCAGACCATCCACCATACAGGGCCCATGGGGCAGAGTTCTGGGGTTTAGATAAGCCTGTCTACTGTCTGCCACCTACCAATGTAAAATAAAGTACCAGGAATAATTTCCCACTCTAGTAAAATATGTGTAACTTAGGTTTAGTTAGTTTGACAAATACCAAGTGGAGTTGCAAAAACATCTGTGTCATGCAAGTGTTAGAGCATATTTTCATCAGTTCAAAATTGCCCCAGGAACTTCATCCACTGACAAAAGTGGGGGCGGGTAGATAGAGGGAAGCAGTAGATTCTTTTCTTGAGGTTGCCACATATCTTCTCCCCGCTTTATATAAGTCACCAGGGAAAAGTTCTTCTGGTTGGAGTCACCTTTCCACCCACAATTGTACAAATGTAGAAATATGAAAATAACATGCAATTCTGAGCTCTCTGGAGCATAAAGAAAAATTCAAATGAATGTGTCTATTTTTTATTTACCTGTAAAGAATCAGATGTATTATATAGCTTAGTTACAATTTCCTGTTTTAGGTGCACTGATATGGATTATCACTAATTGAAAACGAAGAGGACTTTGTACCCAAACCCTGAATAAAAATATGCAAGTTTTCAGTTTCAAAGGAATGACAAATGTCTTCAATATTTTTGATAATAATTTGTAATTTTTTTTTTTTTTTTTTTTGCTTTTTTGGGTCACACCCGGCAATGCTCAGGGCAGGGTTACTCCTGGCTCTGCACTCAGGAATTACTCCTGGTGGTGCTCGGGGAGACCATATGGGATGCCGAGGATCAAACCCGGGCCAGCACAGGCCTGCTGATGAGCAAGGCAAATGCCCTACCCACTGGGCTATCGCTCCGGCCTCAAATTTGTAATAGTTTTTGGGACAAGTAGAATTCTGGAGCTGTTCAAGATAATACATGGTAATCCCTCTTGGTGGAGCAAGTTTCAACCACCCTTGTAGGAAACCTCAGTGTTTATCAGATGTTATTTTAGTATATATATACTCATTAACTTCTCCAGTTATTTCACACACATACCTGTTAAATATTTAAGTATCAGATATTGTGTTATTGGGATATAAAAGCAAAGGCAAAGATATAGCTTTTGTTCATTCCCTATTGCTACCATATCTAATCATCAGAAACAAAGAAACCTGAAACAATGTAAATTCACTATCTTCTAGTTCTCTAAGTTGAGTGTGTTGTATGTGTTGCGGTTCCCACTGGACTAACATCAAAGTGTTAACAAAGCAGCATTCTTTCCTGGAGGCTTTGGGAGGAGATCAAGTTCTGTGTTCTGTAGTTCTGCAGCTCTCTGCAGTTCTCTGTAGTTCTGTGTTCTGTAGTTCTGTAGTTCTCTCTGTAGTTCTGAGGATGCCTGAATTTTTTTGGCTCATGGTCCTTCCTCCATCCTCAAATTCAGAGCACTATACATATTTAATTATTCTTGCATAGTCACCTCTTCTTGACACATATAAACATTCTCTTCTACTTCAAGAATCCTGTAAGTGAAGGGGGTTTGGGGAGGAGAGGAGTTGGATATTTGGAGAAGGGAAATAGATACACTGCTGATGACTGTTTTATTGGAATTAGGTATAGGAGAAACTTTTTAAATAATATAAACCATGGAATATCAATTTAAAAATGTAGAATAAATAAAAATAAAATTTACTTGTTATTATCACCACCAAATAAATATTTCATGTTAATAAAGGTATCCTGTAGCTAAACACATTAAGCATACAACATGTACAGAAGCACACACACTGTTTTAATTCCTTGTCATACCCTATCTGATTGGTTGATACAGAGCTCACACTCACTTTCCCCAGTTTAAATACCCCTTCCACCTAAGAGCAGTGAGCTATTCCCTGGAACAGCTCATGGAGGCTTCTTTGTGGTTGCTCTATTCTCTCAGGATACGGCCTCACCAATATCAGCACCTGGCACCTGAACAGGGACCTGAAACAAAAACTGAGTAGACAACATGATTCCCTGGTGGATCATCACATGTTGCTCTCAGCACCCCACTGGGAACTTAATTAGCATGTCCTTTATGGAGCAGTGACATGCACAACCACTCTTCAGAACAGCTTTTTGTTCTGGTGCATTTACTTGCATTTTATGAGCAGCTCTATGTTGCTCTGATACATTGACTTGCATTTCTCATCTGGGATATACTTGGCATACTCTCTAGAAAATCTCCCTTGCACATGACCCAAGAAGGGAGAGGTGCCTTTCCAGTGGTGAGACTTTCTCGATCTAAAGACCTTTCCAGGATCCAATAACTTATCATCTGCTGCTGGCTTCAAACCAGAGAGAGTCTTATCTACCAAGTATAAAACGTCAGATAAGGAAAATGCGTATGATGAGCTGACTATTATTATTTGGATTTAGAGTTTGAAAATGACTCAGTAGAAATGCTGACCTACCTTCTCCCATTGAATGCCATAAAAGTCAAATGAAGAATACGGCTACCACCTTGGCTCCACTAGCCTTGCTGTTCTTTCCCTGCCCATCTAAAATATAATTAGCTTCCAATTTATGAAGGTTTGCAAATGGGCTGCTCTCTCAGCCAATTTAAAAAAATATATGCCTCATATGGACCAACATCCCCATACTTAATGAATACTTTACAGGCTGTAGTGAAGGTGCACTTTGGACCCTTCAATATTTTTATGTTGTTGCTAAAACATGCCTTTCTCAATATTGCAGTGGAAAATGTGATTTAGTGATAAGGCAGAAACAACGCCTCCACACCCTAGGTAATTCTGAGAGAAAATTTTTAGGAGTTCAATTGATCTATACATATGTAGGGGATCTGCTGGGGTCTCTGGTAGTAGAAGGGAATGAGCTCTTTTACTTCAAAGGCTGGCTATAGAAGGACAAATGGCAAATTTAGCACAGTTCCAAAAAGGCTTTTACCTATCACCAATAGTTAAACAAACTCTGCTACTACAATCCAA
>JAJIBD010011318.1:0-35009 GCA_021461705.1 Cryptotis parvus
TTCATCAATAAATGCTGGACTTAGAGATGACTACAAGAATATGCTACCCGCACGCAGAGCCTGGCAAGCTACCCGTGTCGTATTTGATATGCCAAATACCAGTAACAATTATAGACCTCATTCCCATGACCTGATGGAATGGTTTGAGGCACTTTATGTTCCTGGAGCAAGCAGGTGCCCTTCGACTCTACTAGCATGAGACAGGACATATGGAGATGTTACTGGTGCCTGCTCGAGCCAATCGATGATGAACGGAAAGACAGTGATACAGCGATTGATAGACCAGCCTATCACAGCCCGGCTCATTGAGAGCCACCCTGCAGCAGTCTTTTTTAAAATCCGGCCCAGGTATGCTGATCCAGAGACTCACAGACATGGGACAGAGCTGCTACTGGCTCTCCCTGTGCCCAACCGCTCACGAGGTGCCCGGGAGGGATGGTGTGTTCTAGCCCTGGCCCGCCACCCCATCAGAGCCTCCGCAATAAGCCAGACGACCGCCCCCCCCCCACTCCATGAGGGCCTCCATTTTCCACATCCGGACTTCCCCCTCATCAGAACTCCACCCAGCAGACCAGCCTATCACAGCCCGCCTCATGCGGCCCGATTTTGGCCGCACAGTTCATCAATAAATGCTGGATTTAGAGATGACTACAAGAGTATGCTACCCGCACGGCAGAGCCTGGCAAGCTACGCCGTGTTGTATTTGATATGCCAAATACCAGTAACAATTTTAGACCTCATTCCCATGACCTGATGGAATGGTTTGAGGCTCTTTATGTTCCTGGAGCAAGCAGATGCCCTTGGGCCCTACTTGCATGAGACAGGACATATGGAGATGTTATTGGTACCCGCTCGAGCAAATCAATGATGAATGGGAAGACAGTGATACAGTGATATGTTTTGTTTTAAGTTTGTTTTATTTTTATTTATTTTGTTATATGTTTATATGTTTTCCACATAGAAAACAGCAAAATGGCTCCTGCCTAATAATTGGATTTGCCTAGTAGAATGTAGATATCCACTGTTGGAGGACAGGTTTAGCTATTCTGGGAGTTTTGTTGTTTTTCCCACTCCCAGCTTAATCTATTTAAGCCAAGGTTCATTCTAATGAGACCTCTCTTCTATGTAAACACTGCTAGAGGGTGTGGCAGTTACAGAAGTCACCTTGATTGAATAACTTCTGACTTATACATCTACTAAGACTTCTATGTTTTCTAGATTGGGCACAGCTCCTCTTTATACCCACTGCACCCAACGTGGGACAGTTAGAATTTACCAGGAGATTACCACCCTGGCTATGTTGAGACTATAGGAAGACTATAGGAAGGATCATACTAGTTTGCTCTAAGCAGGCGAGTGTGACCCTTTCAGTACACGAGAACAAGATACTCAAAATCACCCTGGTGCAGATAATAATAAGAAGGACCTTGTGGGTACCATCTAGATTACATGAAGCTCATGAAATTAAGATGTATTACTTTATATACATCTGAGAGACTCACAGACATGGGGCAGAGCTGCTACTTGCTCTCCCTGTGCCCAGCCGCTCACGAGGCGCCCAGGAGGGATGGCAGATTCTAGTTCTGGCCCGCCACCCCAGCAGAGCCCTGCAACAAGCCAGACGACCCCCCACTCCATGAGGGCCTCCATTTTCCACATCTGGACTTCTCTCTCGTCAGAACTCCACCCAGCAGACCAGCCTATCACAGCCCGGCTCGCGTGGCCGCTTGCAGCCGCGCGGTTCATCAATAAATGCTAGACTTAGAGATGACTACAAGAGTATGCTACCTGCACGGCAGAGCCTGGCAAGCTACCCGTGTTGTATTTGATATGCCAAATACCAGTAACAATTATAGACCTCATTCCGTGGAATGGATTGAGGCTCTTTATGTTCCTGGAGCAAGCAGATGCCCTTGGGCTCTACTAGCATGAGACAGGACATATGGAGATATTACTGGGGCCCGCTCAAGCAAATCGATGATGAACGGGAAGACAGTGATACAGTGATACAGTAGCAGGGGGTCGAACCCAGGGTGGCCGTGTGCAGGGCAAATTCCCTACCCACTGTACTACTGCTCCAGGCGAAACCCTGCATCCAGGCAAGTGGAAGAGCTGGGTCAAGGCCTGACCTAAGGGCAGCAAACCAGCGGGCAAAACTCGCCTGTGCCAGGCATTGAGTGCAGGCGACCTGAGGCATGACGGCATCAAAGAACTCTCGGTCCCAACAGGAAGTGCACACAGCCGGACCCAACACCAGCACGCTGGGACTGGCCCACAAAGCCAGCCCGTTCCTGCCTCAACCCCATCACCTAGAAATTCTTTATTTCCCTAAGTTTTGTTCAGTCGCCTCAACACCAATCCCTTCACCAGCTTCTCCTTCCGTCCACCCAGCAGACCCCGAGCTTCCTTCCTCGCTGCCCCTGCTGTCCCGGTCAGGAATCCGCCTCCATCTGGATTCGCCCAAGACTCGTGCAAACCAAGGTGGCACAACGGTCCTCTGCCGACTGCTCACAGTCCAGGGCGGAACACGAAACAGGTTTGGGAGACACCATGCCTCGGGGCCCACCTCACCTTCGGACTCTGGAGGCGAGCAGCCCTTACTCACCTTTTTGGGGTGGGGGGAAGGAATGCTCGGGTCTCAGCAGAGAGACAGCTCAATGTCAGGGCCCCAGGAAGCAGAGCTACTAGGACCAGTCCGGGGGAGAGGGGTCAGGTCCAGGGAAGGGGGCCAGGGTGGTCTCCGGATCCAGCAGGGCCCAGGTACATGCCAGGCCTGTGCTCTGAGCCCCACACTCTCTGCCGAGCTCCAACAAACCCTTAAGAGAGTGGGTGAGAGGTACTGGAGCGACAGCACAGCAGGTCGGGCTTTTGTCTTCCACGCAGCCAACCCAGGTTCGATCCCCGGCATCCCATATGGTCTCCCGAGCACCGTCAGGAGTAATTCCTGAGCGGAGAGCCAGGAGTAACCCCTGAGCATCGCCAGGTGTGACCAAAAAGCAGAACAAAACAGAAAAAGAAAACAGGTGAGAGCTTGCCTGGCTCTCAGAGCCCAGTGGTGGCGTCCTGAGCCGCCAGGAGTGACCCTGAGCTAAGCGTCAACCCCAGCACGGCCAGGCAGCCCCGCGCGGCCGGCCACTCCACGCAGTACTCACAGCTTTGTGGGCAAGTAAGCTGCTGTGTCGTCTTTACTTCTGATGATGTCGTTACATTTATCGAGGGTCTGAAAGACGGTGAAGGTGTCCCCCAATGCTATACAGGGCAGCCAGGTTCTTAGCTAACAATTTCGGGTAGGTGGTCCCGGCGAGCTACTAATTAAGCCGGTTAACTGTTCAACTGAGTTTTTTCTGTTTTTCCTTCACATCAGTCTGTGGGAGAAACAAACAAACACATCAGCTTTTTTTCTCACAGGTGCTTTTGCAACTTAGGTCAAAACAAAAGCTCCAGCAGTGAAGGTGCTCTACTCACTACGGTCTGCATTCCTCGGAGCCTGTGCCGTAACGGGAACCGTCGCCACACCTAACAGTCCGCTAAGAAACGGACGATTCTTTCCTAGCTGCTCCTTCTTCATGCCTCTCAACGCCAACAAAGGCAACTGCCAGCGAGGCAACTATTCTCTTCTCGTCCCACTTTATTTTAACACTGTGGTTTACAAAGTTGTCTGCGATGGTTTGCTCCAGGCATCCAGTACTCCAACCCTAAACCCACTATTACCATCTCCTTCTTGCCATTTTCCCAACCATCCTCCGAGCCTGCCCCCTTAGCAGGCCAAATAATTATTTTATATTGCTCGGTATCACTAATGGCTAGTGAGATTATCAAAAAATATTTCAGTAAAGGAAAACTTATTTTTTTTTTTATCTTTTTGGGTCACACCTGGCAATCAATGCCAGGGTTACTCCTGGCTCGCTCAGGAATTACTCCTGGCAGTGCTTGGGGGACCACATGGGATGCTGGGGATCAAACCGGGGTCGGCTGTGTGCAAGGCAAACGCGGTACCCGCTGGACTATCGCTCCGGCCCCTAGTAAAGGAAAACTTGTGAACATTTTTATATCTCAACTGAGTGCACACTAAGTCCCCCGTCTGAGATTTTCACAGTTGCGTTACTGGTTTTGTTTACTGAGCTTTGTTGGTTTCTACGTTAAAAACTGATTATTCTGGATCTAAAACGGCTCCAACACCAGCTCAGACGGACACCAACAGCCTAAGGCTGTGAAATATGGGAACACGGACAGCTGCGGTCCTGAGACCCGTGTGAAAAGTCTACAGCCCAGAAACGCAGGGCCGCAGGGGGAAGCAAAAGAAAAGGCCGGAGACAGCACAGGGGCGCGCAGGCTGTCTGCCGGGGCCTGTGTCCCTTCGCTGGCACCACCCGGTCACCTAAGAAGGGCTGACCACCAGGACTGACCCCGCGCAGAGCCAGGCCAAGCACCAGCCATGGTCCAAATCCAAAAGGAAAGTGTCCAGCAATCAGGCCCGAGTGTCTGCTTTCAACCCTGGGCACCCTGC
Organism: Cryptotis parvus; assembly: GCA_021461705.1. NCBI lineage: Eukaryota > Metazoa > Chordata > Mammalia > Eulipotyphla > Soricidae > Cryptotis > Cryptotis parvus. The sequence continues at coordinate 4,508 of JAJIBD010011318.1, forward strand.
ACACCCTAGGGGCCACCGTACCTTGTTGGCGGCCACCAAGACCTTGTCGAGAAAGCGCAGCCATTCGAAGATGAAAACGGGTCTCTTGGCCTCGGTGATCTGGGCCAAGGCCTCCTCGTTCAGCAATAAACTGTGCGCCAACTCCATGCCGGACGGTGGCAAGGCTCAGCCTGAAACGGGAGGAGCGTGTGAGCACTGATGGGCAGGCTGAGTGGGGTCTCCTCTCTTTGGGGTACCCAACTGGTTTCTCCGGGGCAAAACCGGGGTCACATTTTCAAACCCACAGAGACGAATGCAGAAGTCCGAGGGCGCGGGCTGGGGCCGAACACGGGACAGGAAAACCAGGGAAATTAAACTACTGCGGCTGGGACACGCCAGGCCCGGCAAGGGGGCGCGGGGGCGCTCTGCAGCCCGAGGCCGAGCCCCGGCGCCCCCTCCTCGGCCCGACCGGGGTCCCCGCGGGTGCAGGCGCGCCCCGGAGGCGGCGGCCGAAGCCCACCAGGCGCGCGAGGGTGGGACCTGGCTGTCCCCGCCCGCCCCGCGCTCGCGAGCCGGGTCCGGAGCGTGCCGAGGCGCGGGCCCGCGACTAGGGGTCGGCGCGACCCCGGCTCCCGCGACGCCTGAGCAGCGGCCGCGATACCCCGCCCCGCCGCGCCGGCAGGAAGCGGGCGAGTGCGCCTGCGCGGAGGCAGGTCTGCGCACGCGCGCGAAGCCGCCCGCCCGTGTCTGCGCGCGCCGGCGAGCGGGGCCCAGGGCGCATGCGCAGCGCGCTGCTCGGAGCCGGGTCCCGGACGGGCGGCGGGCGCGGCGGTGAGTCGGGGCACCTGGCCGGGAGGGTCCAGCCCCGTCTCGGCCCCGGACTCTGTCTCTGGCCTCCCTGGTCGCCGTCCGGCGCCGAAGCCCCCAAGGCGAGCCCCTTCCTCTGGCCTGGCAGCCGCCCCGCATGCTGGAAGCCCCGCGGTGCCCGGCCAGGCCTTGGGGCGCCTCACACGCTGCCCCCGCCGCCCTAAGTCCTGCAGCGCCGATCGCCGCCGCCCCTGAGCTGGGCCCGACCTGCGTGGGGGCCGGGGGGGGCGTCCCGGTGCCTGGCGGGCGAGGGGTCGGGTGCCAACCTCTCTGCCCACCCGGCCATCGTGGATCCTGGGATCCGCCGCCCCCTTCAGGGCCAAACGGTGGGCCCAGGGGCCAGAACCCCGAGGCGTGGGTGCGTGCAGCCACGATGGACCCCCCCCCAGCAGAGGGGCTCTCGCCCGCCTGGAGGGGCACCGGGTGGATGGGGTCAGTCGTGTGCCGTGCCCGGGGCAGGGCCCCTACCCGTGTGCCCGTAGGCAGAGTAGAGGGGAAGGCGCTGGCTGTTGCTTTACTGGTGCCCAGGACGGTGGAAAGAGAAAAGCCCGCGGCTGGCAGGCCAGTCTCTGATCTCAGCCTCTAGCAAGGCCAGTGATCATTTTGGGGTGTTGTTGTAGTTGTTGTTTTGGGGTCACCCCCGCCAGTGCTAAGGGCTGACTCCTTACTCCGCACTCAGGAATTCCTCCTGGCGGTGCTCAGGAGACAATATGGGATGCCGGGAATGGAACCGGGTGGCGATCATTTATTATCTCTTAGTTCCCGTGGGTCCGGGATTTGTTAGTTTCACCTTTTTTTTTTCATTTTGGGGGTCACACTGGGTGACGCTCAGGGGTTACCCCTGGCTCTTTGCTCAGGAATTACTCCTGGCAGTGCTCAGGGGACCATATGGGATCCCGGCGATCAATCCCGGGTGGGCCGCGTGCAAGGCAAATGCCCTCCCCACTGTGCTGTCGCTCCGGCCCCGGTTCACCTTCTATCTGGCTGTTTTATTTAGCAATTGGAGTTGGTCAGTGGCCTTTAAAAATGTCTCCAGTCAATAAAGAGTGAAGCCCCTCGAGTTCGGAGTGGAGGCAGGTTTTTTTTTTTTCTTTTTGGGTCACACCCGGCGACGCTCAGGGGTTACTCCTGGCTCTGCACTCAGGAATCACAACTGGCGGTGCTTGGGGGACCATTATGGGATGCCGGGGATCCAACCCAGGTCGGCACAGGCCGGCCGCATGCAAGGCAAATGCCCTACCCGCTGGGCTATCGCCCGGCCCCGGAGAGCAGGTTTTTTGGAAAGGAAAATGTGTGTGTGCCCAGGGCTGTGAGCCCCACCGTCCTGCCATTCCCCAGGGAAGTTTATCCCGACAGGGCTGGGGCATGAGCTGACAGTTGAAACGTCCTGTGGGGGCGGGGACAGAGTTGGGGAGGCCCGGGTTTGATCCCTGGACCTGCAGAATAACAGAAAATGCCACTTGGGAGAGGCCCTAGGGCTGCAGGGAGAGAGGGGAGGCCCGAGTGAGACCCGCCCCTGACGCAGCTAAGGGGCGGGGGCGGCAGTGGAGACGCCTGTGGAGGGTCAGTGGAGGCCTGTGTGGAGAAACACGAGAGGGGTTGACAAGGATCAGGCGTGAGGTCTTGGGGCATTGCAGCGCTGATTCCTGAGCCGGAGGTGAGTGGAAGCCCCCAGTCGCTCGGTCGGGCCGGGGGACACTGGGATATGAAGAAGCTGCTGGGAAAGGTCTGGCGGTGGCCGAGGGGTCCTACAGCGGCGGGCACCTGCCATGCACGCAGTCACCCCGGGTCAGGCCTGGCCCCCCAGGTGGTCCCGCTGAGCTCAGAGCCAAGAATAAGCCCTGAGTACCTCTGGGTGGGGCCCAGACACCCAAAAGGAATAAACATCTGGCGGTGACGAGGCTTGTTTGCACGTTGGGGCTCAGGAGCAGCCGCGGCCTCCCTGGACACCTGTGCCCGATCCATCGCCAGAAGTGGAGCATGGCGGAGGAAGAGGATTACATGTCGGACGCCTTCGTGAACGCGCGAAGTGAGTAGGCAGCGCCCGGGGGCAGGTCCGCTGCTGTGTGCCCGCTGCTGTGTGCCCGCTGCTGCGTCCGCGCTGCTGTGTGCCCGCTGCTGTGTGCCGCGCTGCTGTGTGCCCGCTGCTGTGTGCCCGCTGCTGTGTGCCCGCTGCTGTGTGCCCGCTGCTGTGTGCCCGCTGCTGTGTGCCGCTGCTGTGTGCCCGCTGCTGTGTGTGCCCGCTGCTGTGTGTATGCTGCTGCTGTGTGCCCGCTGCTGTGTGCCCGCTGCTGTGTGTCCGGCTGCTGTGTGCCCGCTGCTGTGTGCCCGCTGCTGTGTGCGCGGCGCTGCTGTGTGCCCGCTGCTGTGTGTCCGCTGCTGTGCTGCGCTGCTGTGTGCCCGCTGCTGTGTGCCCGCTGCTCGTGTGCCCGCTGCTGTGTGCCCGCTGCTGTGTGGCCGCTTCTCCACCTGCTCCAGCAACTCTGCACGCCCGGCCGGCAGCTTCCGCCCCTTTCTCTTCCCTCTCAGAGGGCCGCTGCCTCTGTTTCCCCCGATCGTCTCTTCTTGCTCTGTTATGTCGCCTCTTGGTGTCTTAGCTGGAGGCTTCTCCAAGTCTCCCGCAGTCATGGCCCGGCCGTGTCCTTAGATCGAGAGTAATGAAGGGGGTCACGGGGGGGAAGACGCTAAAGCGGGGAGACCCTCCTCGCGCTCGGGCTCAGCCGCCTCCGCCCCACCTTCAGGGCCGACGTCAGGCGGGGTTGCCAATGCTGAGGCACGTCCGGGAAGCCCGTCGCAAGGAGGAGAAGCAGCAGGAAGCCAATCTGAAGAACCGGCAGAAGAGCGTCAAAGAAGAAGAGCGGGAGAGGCGGGACGTTGGACTGAAGAGCGCTGGGCGAGTGAAACCAAAGGCTTCGCTCTGCTCCAGAAGATGGGCTACAAGAGCGGGCAGGCCCTCGGCAAGAGCGGTAAGGCCCGCCGGAAGCTGGTGCAGCAGAGGGCCCGCTGTCAGCTCTAGCTGAGCCACTGGCCCTGGGTCGCTGCTGGTCCGTCCCAGGGTCTTCTAGGCCAGCTTCGGCTGGGCCGGGACGAGGCGGGCTGTGGGGCGGGGCGGCAGCTAAGCCTGGTGACCAGAGAAGGGTTCGGCGTGTAGTGGCCTGGGGCCAGGTTGGTGGCAGCGATTGATGGCGGCTCTGGCCCGTGGCGCAGGTGGCTCTGGCCCGTGGCGCTGGCGGCTCTGGCCCGTGGCGCTGTCCCGTGGCGCTGTCCCGTGGCGCTGGTGGCTCTGGCCCGTGGCGCTGTCCCGTGGCGCTGTCCTGTGGCGCTGGCGGCTCTGGCCTGTGGCGCTGGCGGCAGCCTCCTTGGTGACACTCGCTCTCCCCTCCTGTCCCTGAAAACTCTGGGACGTCCGTTGGAGGCAGCTCCTGAGAGCTGTTTTTCCCTCCCCCCTTTGTTTTGTCATTGTAGTTGTTTCGCCTCCGCCTAGCGGTGTGCCCCCCTTCAAGGGGCCGGGGTTTGTTCTTGAATCCTACCTCAGCGCTGGCAGTTCTCCCCCCTCCCCTGTCCTTGCCAAGAGGAAAGTCCCAGGAGAAATTCCACCCCTGGCTTGAATTCTCTAACAGGAGTGAATGTTCTAGCAGTAGTTTGTGGTCATGTATGATGCGTACCCAGCAGGGCAGGCGCCCGGGGACTGTGGGGCCTTAGGGTGTTTGGAGCCTGAGGACTAGAGTCTTGAGGTCGAAGGAGCTAGTTGACTGTTGAGTGTTTGATCTCAGTCACCAGCACTGATGCGGTGCAGCTGACACACATGTCGTGCTTTCGTTTTTCAGGTGAAGGTATTGTCGGGCCCATCCCTCTCAGCGTCAAAACGGTATGTGCTCATGTCAGAGCGTCTTGGCCGATAACAACGGCTTTATTTGAAGGTGTGCTGTCGCAGATCTGTCAGAGGGAGTGCCCCAGTGTCGGCCAGGGAGGAGGGAGAGGACCCAAAAGGGAAACCTGCTCGTGGGTCCAGGGGCCTTGGATGGTAAAGCTGGTGGGGACGTGTACAGTGTAAGCAACAGTTTTGCTTGGTAGCGGAAACCTTTCAAAATCAAAGTAAGCTTTAGTGAGTATGAAATAAAAAATAATTAAAATGTGGGGGGTGGGAGAAGGGGCGGAGATAGTATACGGGTTCGGCACTTTCCTTACAAGAGACCAACCTGAGTTTGATACCCAGAACCCCATATGGGCCCCCAAACACTGCCAGGAGTGAGCACTGAGCACAGAGCCAGGCGTAAGCCCTGAGCACCACCAGGTGTGGCCCAGAAACCTAAAAATAATAATAATAATATACATCTACAGGGGAAATTTTATGACCATTATAAAACACAAAGGCTGGTATTAAACAATGAAGTGAAGCCCTCCGGGATATTTTTATTAAATGTTTTCTTAATGCTTCGAATGAATTTATGAGAATAATTTTTTACGGATTCATAATATTTTCATGAAAGTGTGACGATACTGTGACCTTGATTTTTAGAAGTTTGTGTGGGGCTGGAACAATGGTATGGCAGGAAAGGGGGCTTGCGTTGCACCACGGCTAACCGGCCTTGATCCCGGCACCCAGGTGGTCCCTGAGCCCACCAGGGACCCTGCCACTACCCTGGGTACTGCCAGTCTGTCGTGTCACTGCCTTGTTTGAACAGGCGGCTGAGCTGGGAAAGGAGATGGTGCGTCTGGGTCTGTGCAAATCTCAACTGTTGTTTCCTGTCACTCTTACCACGTGTCTTTGACTGACCCAAACTGTGTTTACTTGGTGCCTAGTTCAGTTCCCACCTTGTGAAAGTCTAAGGTGAGTCTCTTCTCTGCGTTCTGTTTGAGCAGGAAAGAGTGGCCTCGGCCACGAGGCGCTGCTGAAGCGGGAGGGCAGAGGAGAGGCTGGAGAACTACCGGAAAGGTGCGGCTCCAGGGCCAGGCCTCGGGAGCACGCCGCTCAGCAGTTCGGTGCGCCCTGCCCGCCTCCAGCGTCTGGGCTCCTGTCCGCTTGCTTGTCTGATTTCTGCTACTCCGGTTATTTGCAAAGAAATCAAAGGGAGTCGAGTTTGGGTTTGTTTCCGTAGGGGAACAGCGGAGTTTCCTGGAAAGAGTAGGGAGATGGGCGGGGAGGTGCCCGCCTTGTTGCTGCCCACCCGGCCTCAGTCCCAGGCGGCCCATCGTTCCCGAGTCGCCCAAAACCCGACTCAAAATGGGGCGCGGGGGGAAGGCCACACATCAAGAGCGTCCGGGCCTCTCCAGAGAGCAGAGAGGTCCGTGAAGCCAGGAAGGGCCCGTGCCGGTGCGACTTCTCCCTCCCCACTAGAATGCGTCTCAGAACGAAGCAAGAGGGAAATGAAACTGGAAGGCGACCTGAGGAGAAGCCAGCGAGCCTGTCAGCAGCTGGACTCACAGAGAGCAAGTCCCGCCTGCCCGGCCTGCTGGGCGCGCGCACAGCACGGCTCAGTGCTCCCAGCCGCCGTCCAGCACGGCCTCACGCGGTCCCGGCATCCCTCTTAGGCTTCACTCCCTCGGGCAGGCGTGAGTCCTCCCCGCTGGCGTGTTTTTGATGTCTCAGACGGAGTACACAGGAACCCTGCTCACCCAGAACACAAAGCGGCGGGGTCTCAGCCCCCGCCCGGCTGTCTGTAGGGAGCAGAATCACCCCACGCCCGCTTCCAGCTCAAATGGTTTTCCAGGTTCCACTTTGGCTTTCAGTGTGTTTTTTGCTTTCATTGATCCCCCGCCCCCATTTTGATTGCCTAATGCTATCATCAAAACAAGATCGCTTCATTCAAAGTCTTAAGTTGTTTGTAAACTTACGCTGCTGTGCAAAAGCGTTGTTGGGTGCCTGTTGCAGAACACGCTGCCCAGGGCCTCTGCACCTTGCCTGGACTCACCTCCTGCAGGCAACTTTGTCTATAGGGGCAGAAAACAGTTTAAATCTCGGACTTTATGGGGCAGTGTGTCTTACCATGTATTCTATGTTACTGGTATAAATATTTTCTCTCATGCTACCACAATCATCGTGGGACTAGAGAAATTTACCAGTAATTTTACCTGGCTACTTTGGCTCTCTAGTATAATCTAGTTATAATTAGACCAGAGGGAAATGCTGTTTGCCTCCAAGCAAGCAAAGCGCGGCTCTCTAATAAGTCTAAAGGCTAATATCCAAAACAACTGTGAAATAAAGACAAGAATCTTGTGAAGGCCTGGAGAAATATATGCCTGGCTGTAGAATATTTATGGTACAGATACCTGCCCTTCCCCGTCTGCATAGGGCCTGCAGGGAACCTTCAAGGACAGACCTTGGCTGGGGCAGTATTAACATTTCAGTGGGACTTGGTGAGGTCCTGGGAGGTTACCTGAGGGGGACTGACCCTAACTGCTTTTCTGTTGATGTGGGCGGTCAGGGTTGAAAGATACCGAAGTAGAAGCTGCTCTCTGCCACGCCTCTTCTCTTCCTCTTAGCCCTCTGCTCTCTCCTCTTCCCTGTTGGGCCTTAGCACATGGTAGTGGCCCTCTGGGCCTAGGATTCTAAACCTACACGTGGCGGGGCCAGCCTGGAGCCTAGGTGTGGGGTTTCCTGTTCCTAAGTCGTATACCAGAACAAGTGTGAGTAAAGCCTTTTGAAACTGGATTTGTGTGCCTTTCTCTCCGCTGACCGCCGATCCGCTGGGGCAGAAGGGCATCCCGACCTGCTCCCGGATTTTGTCAGGGAACCCGGCATTCGCCGACAGGTGTCCCGGCCCCTTGTTTCTGTAGCTCTGGAATCAGTGCAGGACAGGATTCCAGAGCTACAGAAAATTCCTGCGGCTTTTCACGCACGTGGGTTTCTCTCTCCCTCCTCGGAGTCTCTGCCCCTCCGTCAGCACCAGGCAGTCGCGCGCAGGCTGTGGGCTCCCGAGTCGCCCAGCTCCCGGCTCAGTGCTGGTTCTTGGGCGGCCATGCTCAGTGCCTTGCCGCCAGAACTCAGGTGGTCACAAAGAGCCTGTGCGGAGCCTTCCTTTGTTTTTCTTTTTTTTTTGGGGGGGGTCACACCCGGCGATGCTCAGGGGTTTCTCCTGGCTCTGCACGCAGGAATTACTCCTGGCGGTGCTCAGGGGACCATATGGGATGCCGGGAATCGAACCCGGGCCAGCACAGGCCAGCCACGCGTGCAAGGCAAACGCCCTACCTGCTGGGCTATCGTTCCGTCCCCGGGAGCCTTCCTTTGTTTCCGTTTGACAGAACCGTCTGTGTTTGCAGCAAATCCAGGTTCCCAGGGAGCCGTGGTACTGGCTGAGGCCTGAAGACGAGACGGAGGAGAAGGAGGAGGAACAAGAAGAACAAGATGAAGATGAGGTTCCGAGTGACGACCTGAGCGTATGTGCCAGCGCCGCTCCTTTCTGGGGGTCTCGGCCTGGGCGCTGCCCCTCGTTCCGGGTACTGCCTGCCGTGAGGTGGGCTGGGCCGTGTCTCATCTCACAGCTCCCTGGTCTCCATCAGCATAGGGCCGTGTGCTCCTGCGCCACCCAGAGTCTCCCCAGCAGGAAAAGCCACTTCCCAGCCCGAACCGGAAACTCCCCGCGTTTCTCTGGCTGCGGTTACCCTCTCCTCCCAGGTCCGGGTGACGAGTGAGCTGCCCCTGCAGATTATTTTAATGTGTGTTATCTCCTCTTAGACCTCTGGAAATAATTTCAGTTACCGCTCCCACCCTCAGAAACAAACCACACAAATATCACACAATTCAGAGGAAGTGGCGATTGTTCAAGGACGGGTACACACATCTCTGCGGTTCCTTCTCTGTTGGGAAACGCCTTCTGTTGGAAACCTGTGTAAACTGGGGTCCACCTGTAAACAGGCCGCCCAGGGACAGCAGCTGTCCCTCCAACTTGCTTGAAAGGAGAAGAGAGAAAGGATCGTTAAGGGCTATTATATGACGCTGGAGCCATAGAGGGCACTTGCGTTGGCACGCAGCAGACCTGGGTTCGATCCCCAACATCCCATTTTCCCTGAGCACTGCCAGGAGTACTTCCCTAAGTGCAGAGCCAGGAGTAACCTCTGAGCATCACCTGGTGTGACCCCCCAAAAAAAAAAAGCTGTGCTTGAACCAGCCCGAGTCTCCCTGATGCATCCGGCGGCTCTGACAGCTGACTCGCTGGAGAAGCAGGCCCCGGTCTAGCCCGTGCTCCCCTGGTTTCCCCCCCCCTTGGGGTGCAGACTCTGGGCCTATTCAGGACCATCCAAGAGACCAGAAATGGACCGGTTCTGTTCGCTCCTAACTTGGTGCTTGTCCTTACATCAGGTACTGGAAAAATTGCAAATACTGACCAGTTACTTGAGAGAAGAGCATCTGTATTGCGTTTGGTGTGGGACGGCCTATATGACGGTAAGAAGGTGCTTTATGCCTTTTCCAAAAACTGGCTGCAAACGGACTTTGATTTCCTGCTGTGGTTTTATTTGGGGATGGCGTGGGGGGGGGATTGGGGCCACACCCCAGAGTGCTCGGGGCTGACTCCTGACGGCTCAGGTCACTCCTGCTGGGGCTCTGGGTCGTATGTGGTGGCAGGGATGGAGCCAGGTCAGCTGTGTGCTGGCAGGCACCTCATACCCTCTTGTTCCTGTGAAAGTCCATATCCCGTAGTGTGAAATCAGCACCCCACACGGGGCTGTGGGACGGGTCCTAAAGAACCGTGCATGTGGAAATAGTGGAGCGTCTTTGAAATTGCACTCAACTTCTCAGAGACCAGTATGGAAGGGAATTTCTGTGTCTCCTGTTTCAAAAGGGAGAGTTGTTTTAGTCCCTCGAAGATGCTAGGAATTTTCCAGGCTCAATTTGGGCTGGGGCCAGAGCACCCCAGTGGGAAGGGCTTTTGCCATGCGCGCAGCTGACCCAGGTGCGATCCCAGCATCCCATATGATCCCCAGTGCATTCCTGGACATGACCCAAAAAAGGCAGATATTTATTTTATTCGGTGTGGGGGTTCAGACCACCCCAGCAGAGCTCTGGGTTGGGGGGCTGCTCCTGATTCTGTGCTCGGGTTGCCCCCAGTAGGGCCCGGCGCAGTGCTTGTGACTGAGCCTAGGGCGTCCACATGCAAGGGGGACCCCAGCACCCTAAGGCTGCTCCAGCGCTCATGCTCTTTCAGTTACAGGTGTTACCGTTGACTGTGGTTACACGAGTGTCAGATTTTAGTATATTGACATACAGTTACTGCACCCGAACCCCAGAGTGCACACACACACACACACACACACACACCCTCCCTACTATCTCCATGTGCAGCCTGTTTCTGCTTTGTTCTCAAGGTTTCCTTTTTTTTTCTATTTGGGTCACACCTGGGGTCCTGGCTGTGCACTCAGGGAATTACTCCTGGCGGTGCTCAGGGGACCCTTGGGATGCCGGGAATTGAACCTGGGTCCAGCTGCATGCTGGGCAAACGCCCTCCCGCTGGACTATTGCTCCCGCCCCAGTTCCTTCTTTAGGTATAGGCATTTGAAAGGTACATTAAACTTCAGAATCAATGTTGTGGTCAGCTAGAAAATGTCTGAACTGTAGGGCATGTTGCCAAATTTCTTGTAGCATCAGCTGCTTCCTTGGTGACCTTTTTTCCTAGACTGATTTTGCTAACTCCGAGTTTGCACTTGAAGGATGAGAGAGAGAGAGAGAGAGAGAGAGAGAGAGAGAGAGAGAGAGAGAGAGAGAGAGAGAGAGAGAGAGAGAGAGAGAGAGAGAGAGAGAGAGAGAGAGAGAGAGAGAGAGAGAGAGAGAGAGAGAGAGAGAGAGAGAGAGAGAGAGAGAGAGAGAGAGAGAAGAGAGAGAGGGGAGGGGAACTTAACCTTGCTTTGTAGCCAGCCCTGGTGCAATCCCTGGCCCCATGCAGGGTTCCCTGAGTACTGCCAGGCATCACTCTTGAGCACAGAGCCAGGAATAGCCCCCGAGGCACCCCTGGATGTAGCCCAGTCCCTCCGCCCTCTATCCTCTCTCTCTCTCTCTCTCTCTCTCTCTCCCTCTCTCCCTCCAGGAAAAAACAAACAAACTTTATTCTTAGTGGAAGACATTTTAATTGTTTTTCTATTTTCCTGGTTATCACAGAAAGCAGCCAACAAAGCAGGTAAAAGATGTGTTCGGCTGGAATGATTTTCTCGCACGAGACTTGCTAATGAAACTCGGGCTCATTCTTCCTGTCCTTGTTACGTCACAGATAAAGGAGACCTGTCTTCCAACTGCCCAGGACCAACCTCTGCGGATCACGATGACTGAGGATTCTCCCCCAGAGAAGACACCCTGACTGGCCCAGTTCCCTCAGGCAGACAAATCGATTCCCCGGTTTCCGATGCAGCCACGGCACCCCCACGCTTTTGACTCCGTTTGTGCTTTTTGCAGACCTTGGAAGTCGGGACTCTGAATGTTCGCTCTGCAGCAGCAGGTGGAGGGTCCCGCAGTGAAGGGGAGAGGCACAGCGTGGTCAGGGCTCGGCTTGGGTCCACCCCGAGCAACTCGCTCTCTTCCTTGGGAACACCGAGAGATTGCCGCGGCACCCGGGAGAGCAGAGCAGCAGTGATTCCCAGGGGCGAGCACACCTTTCTCCGGAGGCCATCGGGTCCCGGGTGAGAGAAGCCGCCAGGAGCAGAGCCGCCACCACACTCGCTGCTCCCAGAGTCGCCCATCGGAGAGGGACTCGGGGTGTGGTCTGTGGCCCAAGGGAGCCAGGGATAACTTCCCGTCCCTCCATGGACGCATGCGGTGTGTGTGTGTGTGTGTGGGGGGTGTCCCCCTGCAGCAAGATTGATGGCAGGGACAGTGGTCGAGGCACACCGCTGAAATCCAGCCAGTTCGAGGCACTGACAGCTGAAGAACCATAATGGCAGGGCGGGAGAGAGCGTCCAGCAGGTAACGCCGCTTGCCTGGCACCACGCCAACCAGGGGATTTACGCCTGGCACCACCCATGATCCCCGGGCCCCCACAGGAGAGATCCCAGGTGCAGAGCCAGGAGTAAGCCCCTGAGTACCACTCAGGCGTGACTCAGAAAACCCATACTGGCAACAAAATGGAATGGCAACGTTCATATCTGATGGTAGTGGTGTGGCTTTAAGTTTATAAGAAATTTAAGAATTAGGAGGCTTGGTGAACATCACGTGACCCAGCTAACTTGCTGAATTTTGGACTTTCCTGACAACGTTTATGTGAATATAAATATGTATAAAAGATCGGTATTTATAGTTGTCTATTCATTTAATACTGTTTTGCGGTGAGTTTTCACCATCCTGATATGGGAATGACCTTGATGGATCTCTGGCTCCACCTGAGGGTAGTTCTCTTCCACACCTTGAGTTGGAGAGTGTTTGCTTTGCACATGACCAACCTGGGTTCAGTTCCCTGCGTCCCATGTCCCCCAAACCCGCCAGGAGTGATTGCTGGGTGCAGAGCAAAAAATAACCCCTTAGCACTGCCAGGGATGGCCCAAAAACTAAGAAAAAACACTTAGCCTGGGAGGTGAGGCCAAGGCACGGGAAAGGGAGCGACTTGAAAGCACTGGGCCCTTGGACAAAGCAGCCTGGGGACAGGCGTTCCTGGAGAGCGACCAGCTGCAGAGGCCTGTCTCGCTGGGCACAGACAGAAAGCACCGGGGAAGCACAGCTGCAGGAAGGGAAGCAAGAAACGCATTGATGCACAGGCTGCCCAGAACTGACCAGGAGCCTGCCACCTCCAGTGCTGACATACTGTGGACATCCAGGGAGTGAACCAGAGCTGGGAGAACTTCAGGGTGAGCATCCTGGTGTGGACAGAGGACACTCAGCATCGCAGGGAACAGGCACCAGGCTGGCCTGGCCTTTGTAACTAGGACCATCAGGTCACTGCTCTGGAAGCTGAGAGCCGCAGGCATGACTAATGCCCATGAAGATCTTCAACTACAGCCAGATTTTCTGAGTCAGCCTTTAGAACAGTCTTCTGGGTGTTAAATCATTTCAGACTCACTGGAAGAGAACTGAAAAGACTGACAAGCTTGAAGAAACCCTGGTGGGAAACAGAATATCTAGAGTTGACCTGGAGGAGCTGCCAAACACAGAGAGCAGGTTTCACAGCAGAATTGATGAAGCTGAAAGCTGAGTCAGTGATCTCAGACACAAGGCAGGCAGCACCAGTAGAGGGGCTGGAGCCATGGTCCAGCGGGGAGGGCATTTGCCTTGCACATGACCGGCCCATGCTGGCCCAGGTTCAATCCCGGCATCCCATATGGTCCCCCGAGCACCGCCAGGAGTAATTCCTGAGTGCAGAGACAGGAGGAACCCCTGAGCATCGCCGGGTGTCTCGCCACACACACACACACACACACACACACACACACACACACACCAGTAGAAAAGAAATTGAGAAAAAGTGCAAAGAATCTACGATGTCGATAACAGGAGGAATAAGCTCAGAGTAGGCGAAAGGAAGGGACGAACAGCTGGTTGAAGAAAGACCAGCCCAGTGGTTCCCCAGCCCGAAAGGGAAGATTGCACGGGGACCCCAAAGGCTGCCGGAATAAACCCAAACGGGACACCGCGAGAAAAAGAATCAAAATGGTACAAACAAAAGACCGAGTCCTTAAAGCAGCTAGAGACGCAGGAGTCACGTACAAGGGGAACCTAAGAATCATGTCCTGTTTCTCAAATGAAACTTAGAAGTTAGAACAAAGCAATAAATTCAAAGTACTAAATGAAAACCTCCAGTGGAATTCTCATCAAAATATCTTGACAATTTGTTAGCCAAAACTGATGGTACTGAAATGTGTGGAACAATAAAATTCCCGGATAGCTAGAGCAATTCTGAGGAGAAAGATGGGGCTATAGTATTCCCTGCTTTTCGATCAGACCATAAACCTAGACTAAAGGCAAACATTGCGGCACTGGGCTAAAGACCACCTCTCTGAGCAATGGAACGGAATTGGCACCCTAGAGACAAGCCCCCTGTTGCAGGACTCCTAAGGGCCGCTGCATCTGCTCTGAATTGCCGCCTGCAAATCACTCCGTAGATAAGGGGGTAGTCTAAATGTGGCAGTTTATCCGACCATGTATGTATGCTGTACTAGCTGGTATAAATATTCTCCCATGCTACCACAATCATCGTGGGACTAGCTAGATCTTACCAGCATATTAGCCTGGCCACGCTGGACCCCTAAGTAATTAGACCAGAGAGAAATGCTGTTTGCTTCCAAGCAAACAAGCGTGGCTCCCTGATATACTCAAAAGGCAACTAAAATATAAAACTACAATGAAGTAGAAGAGACTTGTGAAGGCTTGGAGAAATATTTAACTGGCATTAGTATTAGTCTTTGGTACAGAGACATGCCATCTCAGAAACCCCCTTCTCTACACTACAAAGGCATTCCCGGGCAGATTTCGGCTCAAAACATTAGCATAGTAAAGGCCCTAGGTGAGGTGCAGGGAGGGATTACCTAAGGGCATTGGACCCTCCCTGCTTTCCATAACAGTGGGAGGAAGGTCTGAGTTACAGGGATATAACTAGCCGGTTCCCCGCTCTCCTGGCCTTCTTCTTTGTGGGTCTCTCCTTGTGAGCATTCATTCCCCTTGGAAGCTTTTTCTCCTTTACACGTGGTGGCCGCCATCTTGGCCTACACGTGGCTGGGATTCTAGCCTGGAATCCTAAGCACCGGGCTTTTCCTTTTTGCCTGAACCTGTGATAAGTAAAGCCTTTTATTTATTTATTTATTTATTTATTTTATTTATTTATTTATTTATTTGGACCAAAAAAAAAATCCCCCACCGGCTGTGTCCACCCGCCCACCACCCCAGACCTCACAACCACCCCCCACCCCCAGCGCCGCCCCCAGACTCCCCCATGACCCCACCCCCCCCGCCCACGCACCCACACAGTCCCACCGCCCCCCCCCCCCCCCCCATAGTCGGGCAGCAGCCGGCCCACCACCGCGGCGACCCACACACAACGCCCCCCCCCCCCCCCCCCCCCGACCCCCCCCCCCCCCCCCCCGCCACCGCGTTTTTTTTATTTTTGCTTTTTGGGTCACACCCGGCGATGCTCAGGGGTTTCTCCTGGCTCTACGCTCAGGAATCACTCCTGGCGGTGCTCGGGGACCATATGGGATGCTGGGGATCGAACCGGGCTGGCACAGGCCGGCCACGCAAAGGCAAACACCCTACCCACTGGGCTATCACTCCAGCCCCAAGTAAAGCCTTTTAAAACTGCATCCGGATTCCTGAGTTTTCATCCGTTCCTCGCCGGCTTCGGAGGTAGAAGGGAACTTCGCTTCCCGGCACTGTCGGGGACCCGGCGGAGCGCCCCGACACCCCCCCCCCACCACCATGTCCGGTCTGTTAATTCATGACCGATACTGGTGCATGAAACGCAGCCAGGAAAGCCTCTTCAGCAAATGTGCTTGGAAAACGATGACTACACGCAGAAATACGAAACTGGAAACCTCTCACACCATGCTCAAAAGTCAAGTCAAAGTGGATTTAAAGACCTTGAAATTAGACCATAGTCCATAAACTATGTTAATGAAAGCAGGTAAAATTCTCCAGGACGTGATGAGAGGCTTTCAGCTGGTTTGTGTGGACTAACCAGCTGACAAGACAGTCTCAAGGCTCCTTACAGGTTGTGATAGCCCCCCAAAAGCTTCACCACAACCGTCACACCCCCCAGTGTCCTGACCTTGTATGTATCACTGTGTCCCCTCCCCTGGCTGTTTCTGCTAAGCTTTAAGGTTGGGGGCAGAGACCCTATTATCTGTCAGCAAACTATGTAAATGAGGGTCTGGCAACAACCAATCTGATCGAGGAGGTGCCGTGTAGCTAAAGGACGGCTCAGAAACCTGGACAACCTGACTTCCTTCCTCACAGTAAAGTACTGACCACATGGGGCAGCCCAGAGGGGGCCGGGTTTGGGTCTGCTCCTTCCCAACAACCCCAGCAGCCAAAAACCTCCACACTCCACAACTGCCGCCATGTTCAAGGCCAGACACTGCTCTTGACAAGTTCCACCCAGAAATTAATCCGTTGAAAAACTCCGGTATACCGGTTTTGTGACTGAAATCTCCAGTTTCACAGAGTCGGGGATGGGCTCCCTCCCCGCATCTCCCTGTTCTTCTGGAAGGCCCGGTGGTCGCGACATCTCAGACACAAGCACATGGACATAGCAAGTAGCATTCCACATTCAGTGCACGTATAAGCAACCTCACGGCGCTACTGTATTGCAGTCACTGGCACCCGGCTTCACCGCTGCATAATATTGCGATGTGGGATAGAATTAAATCGGCTTTCCTTGTGCTAGACACTAGTTTTGTTTCCTGTTCTTTTGGCTATTAAATGCAAGATTTCTACAACATTCTCTTAGGCCTGTGTTTCTTAATGGAATGAGTGACTTCCAGAACTTACAAATACAGAATTACCATGAATGTTCTACCCACCCCTCTGAGAGAGCCCCACAAGGTAATGAGAGTATAGCACCCACACGGCAGAGCCTGGCAAGCTGTCCGATGCGTGGTCGAAATGCCAAAACCAGTAACTGGAAACAGTACATATTTAATAAATATTATTAATCATTTTACTTTTACTAATGGATATCAGAAAAGTTAGGGCAGTTTTTTTCTCCATCTTCATAATGAGAAGTCCTGAAGAAAGTCAAATACAAGAATGATTATTTTTCTTTTTGGGTCACACCCAGCGATGCCCAGGCTGTCACCCCAGTGTCACTCCTGGCTCTGCACTCAGGAATTACTCCTGGCGGTGCTCGAGGGACCATATGGGATGCCAGGGATCGAACCTGGGTCGGCTGCGTGCAAGGCAAATGCCTCCCCGCTGTGTTATAGCCTGGTCCCGGTTTTATTTTATAATTGATGTTGAAGTTAAAAGGAAACCTTTCTGTAAAATATGTATATATCACTGTCTTCCCATTCATCATCAATTTGCTCGAGTGGGCCCCAGTAACATCTCCATATGTCCTGTCTCATGCAAGTAGAGCCCAAGGCATCTGCTTGCTCCAGGAACATAAAGAGCCTCAAACCATCACATCAGGTCATGGGAATGAGGTCTATAATTGTTACTGGTATTTGGCATATCAAATATGACACGGGTAGCTTGCCATAGATTTCCAATTGATAGGGAACACATTATATATTAACGTATATATCAATATTCCTTAACAAATGTTTGGCAGTTATCAGAGAGGAAGATCAGAGCTTTCCCCAGAAGGCTCTAGCATGTTCTGTGCTTCCTGATCTCAGCACCGTCCCTCCAGCTCTTCAGCGTCTGCAGCAGCTCGCCAGCACTGGGCCGTTTCCTGCAGTCCTGTGCGAGTAATTTCTGCAGGAGGCATTTCTGCAACAACAGCACAAGTCAGCATGGAGACCCGCGACCCTACCTGGAAACCACTCGGGCAGCCGCTGCTCACCTCTCTGTCATCAAGTGCGTCTGGGAACTTTCCTTCCTTTAGCGATGACATGATCTGAAAATGAAGCATAAACATGGTCATTAGGAAATGGTTGACTTGGGGAAATTAATTCACAGTCGGGGGCACCCCAGAACCGGCTGGCGAGTCTCTACCCAGGCGGGGCGGGAGCCCCCGGCTCCACCCCTGCACCCGCCCAGCCCCACATCTCCACAGAGGAGGCAGCCCGAGCTTGCTCACTTCCGGCACCCTCGGGGAAGCCTCTCTTCCCTCACTCCTGTCTCGCCAGAGAAGCTGCTCCTCCAGCGGCCTTGACTGTGCTCGCCAGGACCTGACCTGCCGCCAGCCCTGTGCAGTTCAGAGACCAGCAGGGACAGCCCACACCTCTCCGCACCTCTTCCAGGGAATCACCTTTCTTCTTTTGTTTTTGGGCCACACCCAGCCATCATGGCTTACTCCTGACTCTGCTCAAGGTTCACTCTGGCGATGCTCGGGGGACTGTAAGGGGTGCTGGGTTGGCTGTGTGCAAGACCTCTCTCTCTCTCTCTCTCTCTCTCTCTCTCTCTCTCTCTCTCTCTCTCTCTCTCTCTCTCTCTCCCCCCCCCCAGGGGCTGGAGAGCCATCGGGGCTTGGGCCTGTCCTGCTGCAGGTGACCCGGGCCCAGTGCCCCAGTGCCCCAGTGCGGCATCTGGTCCGTCATGGCAGGAGTCATCCCTCGGCACTGCTGGGGATGGCTCAAAACCAGATGGACTTTAAGAGGGAGAGTCAGTCCGAGCTAGTGGACAGAGCTTCAGGGGCTGCTGGTCTCGCTTCCACTCAGGGCCGGGCTGCAGGGCCTCCACAAACATGGGGAGACAAGGATTCTGCCGCTCACTACTCCCGGCCCAGGCCTTGGTCTTTAACAAGAAACTTTGACCGCACATAAGCGGACAGAGCAAACCCCTGTTCCACTGAGCCACGGAACTGTTCAATCCCACCCAAGGAGCAACCCCGGCAGGTCTCGCCGAGATTTACCTTTGCTGTTTCCGAAGAAGTTTCACAGATGTGAATAAGTTCCACGAAAATGATCCCCAGGGCAAAGATGTCCACTTTATTGCCATAATCTAAGGACGTAAGCTAAAGAAGGCAAATTAGACCTTCCTTTAGGACTCACTTAATAACAAACATCCATGTCTTCTGAAGCTAAAAACGTTATTTGACCAAAATGTCTTTTTTGGGCGAGGCGAGTCAGGATGCACCCAGAGGTGCTCAGGGCTCACCCAGAGGTGCTCGGGGCTCACCCAGAGGTGCTCAGGATGCACCCAGAGGTGCTCGGGGGCTCACCCAGAGGTGCTCAGGATGCACCCAGAGGTGCTCCGGGGCTCACCCAGAGGTCCGGGTGCTCACCCAGAGGTGCTCAGGGCTCACCCAGAAGTGCCCAGGACTCAGTCCTGGTGGGGCTCAGAGGTTCAGGTATGTCCTTGCATGTGGCTGATACCAATTTGATCCTCCTCTTGGCACCTCAGGGTAAGCCCAGAAGCCCCTGAGCTCCCTTTGGCATCCCCGGGAATTCCTGGTCCCTGGCACCAAGCAGCAATGAACCACCAGGAAGGGACTAGACCTCCTGAGCCCCCCAACCCCCGAAGAACACGAAACAAGTAAAATAACGCAAAGGCAGGAGCTACTACTCTAGTGGTAGAACTTGTGCCTGCATGTTTGAGGACCAGCGTTCCACCCCTGGCACCCCATGGGCCCGCACCCTGCAGAGTGTGGCCTCCACCACATACATCTCAGACCCAAGACCAGAGTTGCCCAGGGCATGGCACCAGGTCGAACAGTGCTGGGGTGGTTCCGACTAGAGAAATGATAACAAAGCAGACTTTAAAATTAACAATACGGGGCTGGGGCCGGGGTGATAGCACAGCAGGTAGGGCGTCTGCCTTGCACGCAGCCTAACCCAGGTTCGATCCCCGACATCCCATATGGTCCCCGAGGCACCTCAGGAGTAATTCCTGAGTGCAGAGCCAGGAGTAACCCCTGAGCATTGCCGGGTGTGACCCAAAAAGCAAAAAAAAATAAATAAAAATAAATAATAATAATAATAATAATAATAATAATAATAATACGGGCAATAGTACAGTGAGAAGGGGCTTGCCTTGCACTCTGCTGAGCTGGGCTAATCCCCAGCCCCGAGCACAGCCATGAGCGTGACTTCTCAGCACAGAGCTGACAGAGTAAACTCAGAACTGCTGGGTGTGGGCCAAAACCCCCCAACAGAATAATGATGAAAATAGTAAGAAATAAAAATGAGTCCTACATATATAGAATGACTGCATTCATTAATGGGATATAAATAGATATAAATGTGGGAAATAGTAATGTCAGATTAGAACTCACCGTTGAATATACACAAAGAGACTTACATGATAAACCCTAAATGTCTGCAGTGCTAGTCGCAATGTGTGAAAGAAGAGGGAGAGAGATGCAGAGACAGAGAGAGACAGAAAGAGAGGAAACTGGGGTACCTGCTATTGAGGCAGCATGGGGGGTGGGCGGGAGGGGGTGGGGTACATTGGTGGTGGGAATTGGGCACTGGTGGAGGGATGGGGGCTGGAAACTGTATTACCAAGAACCAATTATGAACACCTTTGTAACTGTATGTCTCACGGTGGTATAATAAAATTTTTTTTAAAAAATGATTCTAGACAGAACCGGCATTAAGGCAACCGACTGCAGTGCACAGCCCAGCCCAGGCCCCACAGGGCCCCGAGGACCAGCGGTCACTCTTGAGCAAAGCGCTAAGAATAGCCCCCAGCATTGCCGATGTGGCCCCAGCCAGGTGAGGGGGCCACTGACCTGCTCTGGGCTCATGTACCGCGGGGTCCCTCTGTCCGTGGTCCGTTTGCTGTCGTTGCTCAGGTTTGTGACGAGCCCAAAGTCTCCGATCTTTATTTGCTTTTCATCCACTAAAAATATGTTCGATGGCTAAGGCAGAAAATAAAAAGCAGCACGAATTTCACAAGCAACCACACACCTCAAGCTTCCACGGGGGCCCAGGAGCACGTTCACGAAGTTCTGCTCCCCACCCCCACCTCGTCGCACAGCACCAACTTAGGAGGCAGGACAGAAGCTGACGGTGGCCAGGTGTGGGCACGCCCGCCGCCATCGGAGATCAAGGACTTTTAGATAAATTTTTTTTTTTTTTGTTTGTTTTGCTTTTTTGGGTCACACCCAGCATTGCTCAGGGGTTACTCCTGGCTCTTCACTCAGGAATTACTCCTGGCGGGCTCATGGACCATATGGGATGCTGGGGACTGAACCCGGGTCAGCACATGCAAGGCAAACGCCCTCCCCTGCTGTGCTGTTGCTCCACCCCCGAGAAATTTCTTTTACTGTTTTTGGTCCATGCACAGCAGCACTCACTGGGGCCCTGAGTGGTGCTGGGGCTGGAGCCCAGGCCAGCAAGTGCCAGAACCTCAAGTCCCTGGGGCCTTGGGGTCTCAGAGGGGCTTAAGTTGAAGGCGGGTGCCTGGGGCAGGTGGCCAGAGGGGGCAGCCCCAAGACTGGCTGAGGATCCCCAGAGTCATCCAAGGAACAGTCCCAGGGGCCCTGAGACTGGCTGAGGGTCACACAGTCCCCGAGAAGCCACGTGTAGAGAAGGCGCAAACGGGAGTCCAGGAAGCGACCGGCGTCACTGGAGCCCCAAACAGCTCCCCTCCCCCAGGCAGGCCAGGCAAGAAGACAACAATGAACACTAAGCACTCTCCCTCACCCTGCTTTTGTCTCCTTTGGGTTACTTTTTTTAGAATAATAATTCTGTGCTGTTTCAGGGCCAAACCCAGTGGTGCTCAGGAATCACTCCTGGTGGGGCTCAAGGAACCATATGGGGGGTACCAGGGCTCGAACCTGGGTTGGCCACGTTCAGAGCAAGAAGACTCTCTGCCGTCTAAAAGCCCCTGGGAGTGGAAGAGGATGATGAGGAGGAGAAGATGGCCAGCTGAGGCTCGCTCCTCCCCGTGGCCACCGCTCAGCAGATCACGCCAGCCCCGTGACCACCACTCAGCGGATCACGCCAGCCCCGTGACCACCACTCAGCGGATCACGCCAGCCCCGTGACCACTGCTCAGCGGATCACGCCTGCCCCGTGATCACCGCTCAGTGGATCACGCCTGGTCCCATGATCACCGCTCAGCGGATCACGCCTGCCCCATGACCACCGCTCAGCGGATCACGCCTGCCCGAGATCACCGCTCAGCGGATCACGCCTGCCCGTGACCACCGCTCAGCGGATCACGCCTACCCATGATCACCGCTCAGTGGATCACGCCTGCCCCCGTGATCACCGTTCAGCGGATCACCCCTGCCCCGTGATCACCGCTCAGCAGATCACGCCTGCCCCTTGATCACCGCTCAGCGGATCACGCCTGCCACGTAATCACCACTCAGTGGATCACGCCTGGTCCCATGATCACCGTTCAGCGGATCACGCCTGCCCCATGATCACCGCTCAGCGGATCACGCCTGCCCCGTGATTACCGCTCAGCGGATCACGCCTGCCCTGTGATCACCGCTCAGCGGATCCACGCCTGCCCGTGACCACCGCTCAGTGGATCACACCTGCCTGTGATCACCGTTCAGCGGATCACCCCTGCCCGTGATCACCGCTCAGCGGATCATGCCTGCCCCTTGATCACCGCTCAGCGGATCACGCCTGCCCCGTAATCACCACTCAGTGGATCACGCCTGGTCCGATGATCACCGCTCAGCGGATCACGCCTGGTCCCATGATCACCGCTCAGCGGATCACGCCTGCCCCGTGACCACTGTTCAGCGGATCACGCCTGCCCAGTGACCACCGCTCAGCCGATCACGCCTGCCCGTGACCACTGCTCAGCGGATCACGCCTGCCCTGTGACCACCGCTCAGCAGATCACGCCTGCCCCGTGATCACCACTCAGCGGATCACGCCTGCCCGTGACCACCGCTCAGCGGATCACGCCTGCCCCGTGATCAGCGCTCAGCGGATCACGCCTGCCCCATGATCAGCGCTCAGCGGATCATGCCTGCCCCGTGACCACCGCTCAGAGGATCACGCCTGCCCCGTGATCAGCGCTCAGTGGATCACGCCTGCCCCATGACCACCGCCAGCAGACGCGCGGTAGGGGGCCTGCCCCATGACCACCGCTCAGCAGATCACGCCTGCCCCGTGATCAGCGCTCAGCGGATCATGCCTGCCCCGTGACCACCGCTCAGAGGATCATGCCTGCCCCGTGATCAGCGCTCAGCGGATCATGCCTGCCCCGTGACCACCGCTCAGCAGATCACGCCTGCCTCGTGATCACCGCTCAGCAGATCACGCCTGCCCCGTGACCACCGCTCAGCAGATCACGCCTGCCCCGTGACCACCGCTCAGCGGATCACGCCTGCCCCGTGATCACTGCTCAACCAATCACCCCCTGCTCAGCCACACATCTGTGACAGCAGAGCAAGACCTGGCAGGGATCACACCGAGGAGAATCAGACACGACTCGTCCAGACCGTCCATTTCAAAGACTGTAGCAACAGTAAAAATAGAGAATGCTGGCTTTGCACGCGGCCGACCGGGTTCGAGTCCCTGAGGGTCCCCTGACCCCCACCAGGAGTGATCCCTGAGTGCAGAACCAGGAGTCAGTCCTGAACAGCGTCAGATGCGCCCCAAAATTAAACATAAATAAAAAATTAGAAAAAGAAGAGCTGGGAAGGAGATTTAGAATTCTCGCAACGCCATCGCTCAGCTGCTCGTGAACCCTGGCCTTACCTTGAGGTCCCTATGAATAAACCCTTTCCTGTGTATGTACTCCACACCAGCAACTATCTGTTCAAACAGCTGCAGCGCCGGCGTCCTTGTCTGGCGCCTGGCCTCTCCTGTTGTCGATCCACTGCTCCAAGGTCCCTTTGTCACAGAATTCCATCTTGATGAAAAGGCAGTCAGTCTCCGACCTGGACGCCAAATTCACAGCAACAGAAATAAGTGAACTAAAAAAGTGAACATTTGAAGAACTATACCCCTATCTTGCAGATAGGTACTTGCTTTAAAGTCTCTTCTGGCCGGAGGGAGGAGGAGGGAAGGAATCGGGACACTGATGGCGGGAAATGGGAAATGGGCACTGTTGGAGGGATCAGTATGATCGAAGCCCAAACTTGAAAATCTTTGTTATTGATATCTCACGTTGGTATTATAAGAAAAGTTTTTTTGTTTTTTTGTTTTTTTTTTTTTTTTTTGCTTTTTTAGGTCACACCCGGCAATGCTCAGGGGTTACTCCTGGCTCAGCACTCAGGAATTACTCCTGGCGGTGCTCGGGGGACCATATGGGATGCCGGGATTGAATCCGGGTCGGCTGCATGCAAGGCAAATGCCCTACCCGCTGAGCTATCACTCGGGCCCCAATAAGAAAAGGGTGTTTTTTTTTTTTTTTTTTTGCTTTTTGGGTCACACCCGCGATGCTCAGGGGTTACTCCTGGCTCTGCACTCAGGAATTACTCCTGGCGGTGCTCGGGGGACCATATGGGATGCCGGGATCGAACCCTGGCCGGCATGGGCCGGCCGCGTGCAAGGCAAACGCCCTACCCGCTGGGCTATCGCTCCGGCCCGAAAAGGGGTTTTTTTTTTTTTTTTTTTTTTTTTTGCTTTTTGGGTTACACCCGGCAATGCTCAGGGGTTACTCCTGGCTCTGCACTCAGGAATTACTCCTGGCGGTGCTCAGGGGGACCATATAGGATGCCGGGGATCGAACCCGGCCGGCATGAGCCGGCCACATGGAAGGCAAACGCCCTACCCACTGGGCTATGGCTCCGGCCCCTAAGTTTTTTTTTTTTTTTTTTTTTTGCTTTTTGGGTCACACCCAGCAATGCTCAGGGGTTTCTCCTGGCTCTGCACTCAGGAATAACTCCTGGCGGTGCTCGGGGACCATATGGGATGCCGGGGATCGAACCCGGGCGGCATGGGCCGGCCGCGTGCAAGGCAAACGCCCTACCGGCTGGGCTATCTCTCCAGCCCCAAGAAAAGTTTTTTAAAAGTATCTTTTATTATATTCATATCTGATGTTTAGTGATAGCATTTTGGGTGAAGGGGCCTCAGCCAGAGATGCACAGGGCTTGCTCCTGACTCATCACTCAGGCATCCCTCCTGACAGCTCCGGGGATCAAACCCAGGTCAGCCATGGGCAAGTCAAGCTCACGGACTGGCGCACTCTGGCCCTGGTAGTATTTTTTATGTTTAGTGATAGGAAAAAATTTAAGAACCTGGGGCCTCACAGCTGCAAAGCAAGGGCTGAGCTACTGCTGCGGTACGTTCTCTGCATCCAACTCCCAGAAAATCCTTGCGGTCAAGTGTCCCAGACACTTCTCCAAAGAGAAAGCTGAATTTCACAATCTTGTCTGATGCTGAGTAGTCAGGAGCTGCCCCTTGGTGGGAGTTTCACAGCCCACACAGATCAAGTCCTGTTGCGGACAGCTGGGGGGCAGGCCCCGTCTCCTACGTCAATGGCACCTACGGGCTTTATTCTCTGCTTCTCTCCCGACTACAACTGGGGAGCACAAATCTGTCAACATGAGCAGAGGGGCCAAAGAGAGAGCACAGTGGGCAGCACATTCACCTTGCATGCCGCCAACCAAGGTTCAATCCCTGGTACTTGCATGACCCTTGAGCCCTGCCAGGAGGGATCTCTGAGCTGTGACCAGGAGTCGATCCTGACAATGGCCAGGAGTAATTTTATAAAGTATATTGACAGCGGGGTTGGGTCCTGCCAGCTCTTGTCTCCTTTCTCTGTGTCCCCGTTATGCTTGGACAATTTCTTACCCTCTAATACAAGGAAATTCTGCCCCATCTTCTTCCATAGATACACTGCTGGGGTGGGGGTGGGGGGGAAAGAAGACAAATGTAAAAAGTAAATTTGAATAAACACACAGTAAAACTTTTGAATAAATGTACATTCTAAAGTTTAACTTGTGGAGGCCGGAGGAATAGCACAGTGGGAGGGCATCTGCCTTGCATGCAGCCAACGGGGTTCGATCCCCAGCATTCATTCCATAGGGTCCCCAGAGCACCGTTTTCTTCCCTGCAAAATGCAGGCACTCTGGAGTCTTCAAAGGTGTCTGCAGCTGTGGTCAGCTATGAGGGGGTTTGGGTCACCCCCTGTGGTGCTTGGGGACCCTTTGGAGGTTGGGTCTGAGCCCAGCTCAGCCGCATGCAAGGGGAGGGCTTTAAGCCTGAACAGCGTCTCTGGCGCCTTCTCAGTTACCTTGACTCATACTGGTCATTCCTGAAGCAGAGGTCGAAGCCATGCCAACAATCGTAGTAGTGAACAATGTTCGGGTGCCCAAGTTTGGCCAACGCCTTCACTTCCCGCTCTACCTTCCTAGTCAGAAGGAAGAGAGAAGACAAAGGTGTGTTCACAGCACACGAACAGCAAAAGCACGACCAGCAGCAGGCGCTGCCTTCCTGCCCACTCGAGCTGCTGCCCAGGGGTTTCAGACAGGGAACTCCAGAGGAAAAGAAGAAACATCGCAGAACAATTACCCGCTCTGCATGAAAGCAAAAGCGGGGGGGGGGGGGGGCTCACTCCCGCGATAATCAACCCCACTGTGCTCTCTGGAGATGCGGGGCCAGTGGGGCCAGGCGTGGAACTCAGGGCAAGTCTTCCAGCCTGTGCTGTCCCCACCCCTGGGGTGACATCCCTAAGGCAAACTAGGAAAGGTCAGCAGCTCTCCTTAACACAGCTGCACTATATACTCCTCAACACCATTGCACCAGACGGCTGGACTGAACTAAGGAATAGTCAGAGTCAGGTTCAAACGGCGGGACGTCACTGCTTACCAGTTGTCATATTTCACACGTTTAATGACATAAATCTCGCCGTCGATCTTGTGTCGAGCTTTGAAAACTTGTCCATATCCTCCGCTGCCAATCGGCTCTATGTCTGTGAAATTCTCGATGAACCTTCAGGACAACGCCAACAGTCACTCTCCTGAGGCTTGGGCCTCACTCCACTCAGTCTGCGCGCCTCACCCCAGCTCCTGGTCATGCACAGTTCTGATCTACACTTGCTTGCTCTGGGCTCACACCTGGCACTGCCTGAGCACTAGTTCCCGCTCCATGGAGTGGGGGTGGGGGGTGAAGGGAAGGAGGGTGCCTGGCTGAGCTCCGTGCTTGGGGGGGCTGTGCTGGGTCAGGGATCTGAGCCTGGGCGCCTGTATGAAAAGCATGTGCCCTACCCACTAGACTCTCTCTCTGGCCCTCAAGAATCTTCTCCAATAGGAGCTAGGCTGTGGGAACCCAGGACCAAAGTCAGTCCTCACACAGACACATCACACGTTCCACCACATGGAATCAAGACTATGAGCCGGAGAAAGAGGGCCACTCTTTTGGTTTTTGTTTAAGGGTCATATCCAGTGGAGCTCAGAGCTTACTCCTGGCTCTCACCCAGGGATCATGGTTCTGGTAGTTGTTGGACCATGTGGGGTGCCAGGGATCAAACCAGCCACCTCTTGCACTGCTGCCCAGAGCCTTTGCATCTTGCCTGGAGTTACCTCCTGCAGGTCGCTTTGTAGATAGGGGCAGGAAACAGAATCTGTGACTCTGTGGGGCAGAATGACTTACCATGTATTCTATGTTAGCTGGTTTACTTTTTCTCAAGCTGCCACAATCGTGGGACTAGACAGCTCTCACCACTATTTTTACCTGGCCACGTTGGATCTCTAAGTATAACATAGTTATAACTAGATCAGGAAAATCCGACATGCCATCTCGCCGGTAAAGAAGGGAACAGCACCAGGCCCAGACAAAGTCAGACCCGAACACCTGAAGAATCTGCCGTCGGTACTCATCAATACACTAGCTCGGCTCTTTACACGCTACCTGTCCAAATGCAAGGTGCCCTCCCAATGGAAAACCAGCAGGACAGTTCTACTGTTCAAGAAGGGAGACATTCACGACATCGGCAACTATCGCCCCATCTGCCTGTTGTCTGTCATCTACAAGCTGTTTACACGAGTCATCCTGAACAGGATTAGCAGAACACTAGATGAAGGACAACCATGCGAGCAAGCAGGTTTCCGGAAAGGATTCAGCACAATCGACCATATCCACACAGTAACCAAGCTCATTGAGGTTTGTAGGGAGTACAAGATGCCGCTCTGTCTCACGTTCATTGATTTACAGAAAGCCTTTGATTCTGTGGAGACTGAAGCAGTCATCGAAGCCCTAGCCAAACAGGGTGTTCAAACCCAATACATCAAGATCCTTCATGAGCTGTATTACGGATTCACCACCAGGATCTCACCATTCTACAAAGAAGTGATCATTGATGTCAAAAGAGGGTTCGACAGGGTGATACCATCTCACCAAAACTCTTCAGTGCCACCCTCGAGAACATCATGAGACAATTAGAATGGGAAGGAATGGGAGTGAAGATAGATGGTCGGCAACTACACCACCTCCGCTTTGCTGATGACATCGTTCTAATAACACCAAACATTAGCCAAGCGGCACAAATGCTGGCTGACTTTGACCGAGAATGTGGAAAGGTAGGTCTACAGCTGAATCTGAAGAAAACTATGTTCATGAGAAATGAACTAGTTCCAGAGGCCCCATTCACTCTCAATGGAACAAACATCTCTGAATGCAGCAGTTATGTGTACCTAGGTCGAGAAGTCAACATGATGAACGACCTAAAACCTGAGCTGCGCAGGAGGAAGAGAGCAGCATGGAGTGCCTTCAAAGGCATCGAAGAAATAGCTAAAAGGACAAAGAACCTCCGGCTCCGGGCACATCTCTTTGACTCCACCGTTCTCCCTGCATTAACATACGCCTCAGAGACCTGGGCCCTACGAAAGCAGGATGAGAATGCTATCCGGGTCTCCCAGAGAGGCATTGAAAGAGCTATGCTTGGAATATCACGTCTCACTCAAGTGAGTGAAGGAATCGGAGTTCTGACCTCCGTCGCTATTCCAGAATCAGGGACGCTGTCTCATTTGCCAAGGCATCGAAAATCAGATGGGCTGGACATGTAATGCGATTTGGAGACAACCGCTGGACTAGAGCCGTTACCGACTGGATCCCACGGGATGTCAAAAGATCGTGTGACCGCCCACCTACAAGATGGTCAGACTTCCTTGTTAAGACCCTGAAGGAACGGTTTGAGGCTCTTCATATTCCTGAATCAACCAGATGCCATTGGGCTACATTGGCACGTGATAGGGTCCAATGGAAATGTTACTGGCGCCCCGCTCGAGCAAATCGATGAATAACGGGATTCAAGTGTTCAAGGTGTTCAATTAGATCAGAGAGAAATGCTGTTTGCTCCAAGCAAGCAAGTGTGGCTCTCTAATAAGTCTAAAGGCTACTATCCAAAACAACTATGAAGTAAAGACAAGGATCTTGTGAAGGCCTGGAGAAATATATACCTGGCTGTAGAACATCCATGGTAGACACGCGTGCCCTTCCCCATCTGCATAGGGCCTGCGGGAAACTGCAGGGACAGACCTTGGCTGGGGCAATATTAACATTCCAGTGGGACTAGGTGAGGTCCTGGAGAAGCAAACCTGAAGGGACTGGCCTTAACTGCTTTCCACTGATGTGGGCCGGTCAGGGCTGAAAAGATATAAAAGCAGTCGCCTTCTCTCTCCCTCTCTCTCTCTCCCTGCCTTCCCGCTCTCTGCCTCTGCTCTGTTTCCCTCCGTTCTCTGCCCTGTTGGGCCTTGGCACATGGTAATGGCCATCTTGGTCCATAATTCTAAACCTACACGTGGCCAGGGCCCAGCCAGGAACCTAAAGTTTGGGGTTCCCTATTATTGTATTGTATACCAGAACCTGTGAGAGTAAAAGCCTCTTTGAAACTTTGCTTGATTCGTGAGTCTCTGTCTGCCTGCCCCCGATCCCCTGGGGCAGAGGGGACCCCTGACCTGCTCCCTGATTTTGTTGGGAACCCAGCGTTCCTGACAAGCACCTACCCACTGGGTTTGTTGGGAACCCAGCGTTCTGACAAGCACCTACCCACCATACTATTGCCCCCAGCCCTAAGAGGACTATTATGACCCACAGTCCCCCCCCACACACACACACTCACACACTGGTCTATATAAGTCCCACAGCCCCCCACACTCACACACACACTCACACACTCACACACACACACACACACTCACACTCACTCTCACACACACTCACACACTCCACACACACGCCTCCACACACACACACACTCACACACACTCCACCCACACACGCACTCACACACTCCACACACTCCGCAGCTCACACTCACACACACTTACACACACTCACACACACACTCACACACACTCTCACACACTGGTGGCCATGAGCACAGGCTGCCCATGCAGGCCCACAGCTGCCCCTCCTGGGCCCCACACGCCACATGAGAAGATCTAGTGGCACCTCCACACACGCGACTTGTCTGCCCAGCTCCACTGGACACCCAACCTCCCCTGTCCCCACCTTCCTGCTCAGGGGTCCCCTAGCACCCAACACAATGGGGTCTTGTCTTACTGTCTCTCCCTGCAGGAAGCGCCTCACACCTCACTTGATCAAAGACAGGTTTTAGAGCGGCCTCCCCATGAAGCTAAGGGCCTCTCACTCCTTCCTGCACAAGCTCACCCTGGCTTCCTGCTCCCCAGGGGAACCCCCCTTTCTGCCCCCCAGGGGAGCCTGGCCCCACCCCACACCCATGGTGGGCGTCTCCCCAGTCGACCCCCGTGGGCCCCACATGAGTCTCTTCCTCTTGGATTCCATCTAAGAGTTTGTTATTTCTGCCCCACTTTTGGCATCTCACCATGGTAAAGGGCACCCATATTTTCGCTTACATATTTTATTTATGATTTGGGGATCTCTCAAGGGGTACTGGGGGTGCCAAGTCGATCCTGGTGATTCTCAGTCAACCAGCCAACTGTCAGCGATGGACTGTTGGCACAGCCAACAGTCAGGACCAGAGGGACAGACCAGTGGGGAAGGAGCTTTCTTGGACCCGGAGACCCGGTCAATTCCTGGTACCCATAGGATGCCTTGAGCCCCATCAGTGACTCCTGGGCACCGCCGGTATGGCCCAAAGCCCCAAAGAGAGGCTCAGCAAAGCAGCTGAGTGTCCCGTGGCCGTCCCTGAGCCTGCAGGACTTTGCCCCTGAGTGAACTTTCCCCAGCTGGCCGCCAGCCTCTGTCACTTGCCTCCATTGAATAAGTGCTTGGGTTTTCTGGGCTCACCCGACTGAGATCCTTC
>JAJIBD010011319.1:0-18145 GCA_021461705.1 Cryptotis parvus
CCCATCCAATAGGAGAGAGCTCTGCCTCGGTTCCAGAATAAGCCCAGTGATGTCAGCTGAAGGCAAGCCTCACTTGGGATAGTGGAGCAGCAAGAAGGTCCTAGGTGATTACATTTTATTTTCCTTTCTGGATATGCAAACTCATTTTCTGGACTTTGGTCTTTGTCCACTTTACCCCCTACTTCTGGGAAATGTATGAAGCCAATTTTGATTCCGTGTTTATTATTATTTTGTTGTTGTATTTGTTTTTTTTTTTTTTTTTTGCTTTTTGGGTCACACCCGGCGATGCTCAGGGGTTACTCCTGGCTCTGCACTCAGGAATTACTCCTGGCGGTGCTCGGGGGGACCCATATGGGATGCCGGGATCGAACCCTGGCCGGCATGGGCCGGGCCGCGTGCAAGGCAAACGCCCTACCAGCTGGGCTATCGCTCCGGCCCTGTTGTTGTATTTGTTTCTTAGGTGCAAGCTACCTGTGAGCTTAGGTGCTCTTAGGTGCGAGCAAATCGATGATGAACAGGAAGACAGTGATACAGTGATACAGGTATACCCAGCTTGCCCAAGGGCTAACTGTCGAGGATGCCACTGGGGTCCCCGACAGTGTCAGGACAGAAATTCTCTTCTACCTCTGAGGACGCCGGGGGAACAGATGAAAACTCACGAGTCTGGTGCAGTCCAAAAAGGCTTTTAATAGTACAAAAAGCTCTTCCACAGCACTCCAATATAATGAACAAACTCTAACTCTGGTCCAAACTTAGACCATACAAAAGAGACTAAGTCTCCCACCAAAGAGAGAGGATCTCACCCAGGATGAGTCCTACCCAGAAGGAGCAAAAGGAAAAAGAGCAAAAAGCCGAGGAGCCAAAAGCGGGTCCCCTTATATACACCAAAGTAATCCAACAGGGAGGATCATGTCAACAAAGAACTCTAAACAGAGTGTAGAAGGGCGGTGCCACACCCTATTGCAGATATCACTGTATCACTGTCTTCCCATTCACCATCGATTTGCTCAAGCGGGCACCAGTAACATCTCCATATGTCCTGTTTCATGCAAGTAGAGCCCAAGGGCACCTGCTTGCTCCAGGAACCTAAAGAGCCTCAAACCATTCCATCAGGTCATGGGAATGAAGTCTATATTTGTTACTGGTATTTGGCATATCAAATACGACATGGGTAGCTTGCCAGGCTCTGCAGTGCAGGTAACATACTCTTGTAGTCATCTCTAAATCCAGCATTTATTGATGAACTGCACGGCCGCTTGTCAGGCTGTGATAGGCTGGTCTGCTTGGTGGTGTTCTGACCAGGGGAAGTCCGGATGTGGAAAATGGAGGCCCTCATGGAGTGGAGGGGTCATCTGGCTTGTTGCAAGGCTCTGCTGGGTTGGCGGGCCAGGGCTAGAAACCGCCATCCCTCCCAGGCACCTCGTGAGCGGCTGGGCACAGGGATAGCCAGTAGCAGCTCTGCCCCAAATCTGTGAGTCTGCAGATATAAACAAAGATTAAGCCAAGGACTAATCCTGAGATTATCTCTTATGTAAAACACTGGAGAGAGAGAGAGAGGGGGCTGATATAAAGTAATACATCTTAATTTCATGAGCTTCATGTAACCTAGATGGTACCCACAAGGTCCTTCTTATTATTATCTGCACCATGGTGATTCTGAGTATCTTGTTCTCGTGTACTGAAAGGGTCACACTTACCTGCTTAGAGCAAACTAGTATGATTCTTCCTATAGTCTTCCTATAGTCTCAACATAGCCAGGATGGTAGTCTCCTGGTAAATTCTAACTGTCCCACGCTGGGTGCAGTGGGTATAAAGAGGAGCTGTGCCCAATCTAGAAAACATAAAAGTCTCAGTAGATGTATAAGTCAGAAGTTACTCAATCAAGGTGACTTCTGTAACTGCCACACCCTCTATCAGTGTTTACATAGAAGAGAGGTCTCATTAGAATGAACCTTGGCTTAAATAGATTAAGCTGGGAGTGGGCAAAACAACAAAGCTCCCAGAATAGCTAGATCTGTCATCCAACAGCTAGCTCCTAGCTCTGCATTCAGGGATCATTCCTGGTGGGGTTTGGGGTGCTGGGGATGTACCCATGTTTGTCGTGTACAAGGCAAGAGTTCTACCAGCGATACTATTGGTTTGGCCCTGGTTATTTTAGTATATTTGTTTTGTTTGTTTCAGCCAAAAACAGTGGCATTGGGGGATACTCCCAGCTTTATGTTGGGTACCAGGACTGGGAATCCAGGGCCTCACATGCAAAGCAAGTGCTCTTCTTCTTCTTTTTTTTTATTTATTTTTTTTTTGTCTGTTTGTTTTTCTTTTTTTTGGGTCACACCCAGCAATGCTCAGGAGTTTCTCCTGGCTCTTCACTCAGTAATTACTCCTGGCAGTGCTCAGGGGACCATATGGGATGCGGGGATCGAACCCAGGCCAGCACAGGCCAACCGCATGCAAGGCAAACGCCCTACCCGCTGGGCTATCGCTCCGGCCCCAGCAAGTGCTCTTCTAACAAGATATATTCCAGACTCCTGGGAATGGTGATTTTATTCTTTTTAAATTTTTTAAAAAAAGAATTAGGAGTCATTTATTATTATTATTATTATTATTATTATTATTATTATTATTATTATCATCATCATCATCATCATCATCATCATTATTATTATTGCTTTTCGGGTCACACCCAGCAATGCTCAGGGGTTACTCCTGGCTCTACACTCAGGAATTACTCCTGGCAGTGCTCGGGGGACCATATGGGATGCCAGGGATCGAACCCAAGTTGTCAGTGTGCAAGGCAAACGCTCTACCCACTGTGCTATCGCTCTGGCCCCGGGAATGGTGATTTTATTTTATTTTATTTTTTTATTATTATTATTTTTTTTTGCTTTTTTGGGTCACACTCGGCAATGCTCAGGGTTTCTCCTGGCTCTGCACTCAGGAATTACTCCTGGCGGTGCTCGGGGACCATATGGGATGCCGGGGATCGAACCCGGGCCGGCATGGGCCTGCCATGTGCAAGGCAAACGCCCTACCCGCTGGGCTATCTCTCCGGCCCCAAGGGAATGGTGATTTTAATTTGGCATACAATCTTTCTGTTTGGCTGGAGCAATAGCTCAACGGGTAGGGCATTTGCCTTGCACACTGAGAACTTGGGTTCGATCCCTGGCATCCCATAAGGTCCCCTGAGCACCACCAGTAGTAATTCCTGAGTGCAGAGCCAGGAGTAACCCCTGAGCATTGCCAAGGATACCACAAAAAAGAAAAAAAAAAACAACTCTCTGTCTCTCACCAGCAGGCCACAATTTTTTTCTGGGTCTCTATCTGCTTCCAGCCTGTGGGTCCCTACGTTTATGCAACACATGTCAATGAAGGAAGTATTGAAAAATAGGTGAATGCTTTTTCATTGTTCATCTGTTCTTCAGAGCTGAGTTATCATCTTTATGATTATTACTTTGAGTAATTTGCCAGGTCATCACATCCTAGAGCTTTGTCCTGTTATTTCATCATCTTTCTTTCCTAAACACCTGGTGGTGCTGGAGGACCTGGAGGACCTGGCTCTAATCCAGGTTAGCTGTAAGTAAGGCAAGTGCCATAATCGCTGTGCTATTGCTCCAGTCCCCTCTTTTTCTATTTTATTTTATTATTATTATTATTATTATTATTATTATTATTATTTTTTTTTTTTGCTTTTTGGGTCACACCCGGCGATGCAGGGGTTACTCCTGGCTCTGCACTCAGGAGTCACTCCTGGCATTGCTCGGGGGACCAACCGGGGATTGAACCCGGGCTGGCATGAGCCGGCTGCGTGCAAAGGTAAACACCCCTACCCGCTGGGCTATCGCTCCGGCCCCACAGTCCCCTCTTTTTCTTTCCTTTTTTTTTTCTTTCTTTCTTTCTTTCTTTCTTTTTCTGTTTTTTTTTTTTTTTTTTTGCTTTTTGGGTCACACCTGGTAATGCTCAGGGGTTTCTCCTGGCTCTGCACTCAGGAATTACTCCTGGCAGTGCTCGGGGGACCATATGGGATGCTGGGGATCGAACCCGGGCCGGCACAGGCCGGCGGCGTGCAAGGCAAACGCCCTACCCGCTGGGCTATCTCTCCAGCCCTGGCCATCATTATTTATTTGTTCTTCAAACATTTCTTGTGCACTCACACTTTTTAATTCCTTTCCTAAGCACCGGGGTGCACCTGGAAATAGCCTCAGGCTTCACTTCTCATCTCTGACTAGCATGGAGGAGACTGGAGAGAGTATGCGGCTAGGGTGGGTAAAGGAGGTGAGAGTAGAGGCTCAGCTCCACTCTGCTGTGTTCCAGTCATGGGAACTTTCTGCTCTTGGTCTAGACACTTGGTCTAGTACATTGTGTGTAGTAGGTATCTAGTAAATAATTGTTGAATAAAGAATTGATGGGATGAATGAGTGACTATTTGAATAAGAGAAAAGGTAATAAAGATGATGGAGTCAGGGACAGAGGCACAGAATGGAGAGACAAAGGAAAAGTAGAAAACTTGGTGGCAAAGCAGTGTTTCCTTGTTACTGCTCTCAGTCATCGGGAGCCTGTATCTATCTGCCTATGGATAGTTGGTTGGTTTTGGTATCGTTGCTTTGAGGAGTTCAGGACCCTTTCATCTGAGTATCAGGAAGAAGCACACACACTGAAATTAAGTTTTTTCTTTAGCCTAGACATCCAAGGTATGTTTTTTGAGATTTTCTGCCAGTTTTTTTTTCTTTTTCTTCTTTTTTTCTCTTTGTTGTGGGGAGTCAGTAGCAGCAGGAATGTGATGTGAGGAGATGCTGAAAATTGACCCCAGGATCTCCTCCATCCAAGGTATGTGCCCTACCTCTTGAGATACGGAATCTTTGCCAGACTTCCTAGTCTTCTGTTCAGAATGTTCCAAGCAGTTGGCAGATGACTCAAGGCGAAGGAGAAGTTGAATTATTTGCTAATCTCTCACTTTGCCTCATTTCCCTAATTTCCTAGACCATGTGAACCCTGGCTTCCTTGCTATCTATGGAATTCCATATTTTTCCTTTACCTTTTGAAAAACAAATAACACCATGATTTACTAAGTCTTTCATAGTACACTGGCATTAAATATTCTAATATCAATCCCACGACCCATGCGACCTTCCCTTGACCATGTCCCGTTTCCCAGCCATTCCCTCAGCCTATCCCCTTGAGGCAGAAACAGATTTACTTCATATCATTTGGCACAACACAAAGGCAAATGGAATTGTCAAGACTTTTAACCAGTAAGAGTCAATTTGTGATCATTGTTATCTCTCTCAATGGTGTTACTAAAGTAATTGAGGATTTGCTGGCTGTTGGTGCTAACTGATCATCCTGTGTTATTGTTTAGGCTCTTTGAGGTTGGTTGTTGGATGACAGCCTTAGTTATCTCGGAAGCTTTGATGTTTTATCTACTCAGAGCTTAATCTGTTTACATGTTCTTAAGCCAAGGTTCATTCTAATGAGATCTCTCTTCTATGTAAACACTGATAGAGGGTGTCGCAGTTATAGAAGTTACCTTGACTCTGAATAACTTTCGACTTAAATATCTACTAAGACTTCTATGTTATCTAGATTGGGCACAGCTCCTCTTTATACCCATTGCACCCAGGGTGGGACAGTTAGAATTTACCAGGGAGACTGCCACCCTGGCTATGTTGAGACTATCGCTTAAGATTATAGGAAGGAGACAGGTGTGTGTGTGATTCTTGCATCTCTGCGGACCCCAAGCTGCCCCAGGGAAGAGCGGAAACTCCATCAATGGGAACCAAGGCAAACTGCCTTGGTTTCACCCCGACCCCTTGGGCCCTGCGCTTCCGGGAACGTTTGCAATCTCCCCCACAGGTGTGTGTGTGATCCCTGCGTCTCCGCAGACCCAAGCTGCCCCAGGGAAGAGCAGAAACTCCATCAACGGGGAAACCAAGGCAAACTGCCTTGGTTTCACCCTGACCCCTTGGGCCCTGCGCTTCCAGGAACATCCCAAAACTCAAAACCGTGCGGACGCGACCCTCTTACTACCTATCTTGCATGAGGTACCAGTGAACCTTGGTTCCTACATCCTTGCCACCCACCCAAACTCTGCAAACAGACCAGACACCTACTAACTGTACTATCTAGTCACCTAAGAACTCACATTTGCAACCTACAATAGTCATAATGGTAAAAGCAACGCAAAATTCCATCAAGCTCTGTGTGTGAAGTCACTAGTCCAGATGAGCCAAGCAATACCAATGAGTTGTATAACCTCTCTGATAAGGAATTTCGGAAAGAATTGTTAAGGATTCATAAGGAATTCAAAGAAGCAATGGAGTGCAAAATCAATAAAATACAAGAGGACATGAGAGAAGAAGTGAGGGAAATGCAAATGGAAATGACAGATATTAAAAATGAGGTAAATGAAATGAAAAACACAGTGGAAGGCCATCATAGCAGAATAATAGCTACTGAAGAAAGAATTAGTGATCTCGAAGACAAGTTCCAAAGATTCTCTACACAACACCAGAAGATAGAAAAAAAGACTCACAATTACCGAACAGACAACAAGAGATAATCGGGATGAAGCCAGAAGAAACAACATAACGGATCATTGGGGTCCCAGAAGGGCAAGAAGAAAACCCTGATGAAGAAGAAACTGTCAAAGCCATAATTGCTGAGAAGTTCCCGGAACTAAAGAATGCTTGCCTCAAGATCCAGGAGGCCCGTAGGATACCAGCTAAAAGAAACCCCAACAAGAATACTCCAAGACACATCTTAATAAAATGACAAAAACTATAGATAGAGATAGAATACTGAAAGCAGCAAGCTCAAAGAAGGAAATCACATGCAAAGGAACATCTCTAAAATTTACAGCAGACTTCTCTGATGAAACACTCCGAACCCGAAAACAATGGTGGGATATTGTGAAAAGGCTCAATGAACTGCAGGCTTCACCAAGAATTCTTTACCTGGCCAGACTCACATTCAGATATGAAGGAAAGATACACAACTTCATGGATAAGCAGCAACTCAGGAACTTCATGGACTCAAAACCAACTTTAAAAGAAGGACTGAAGGGTCTACTATAATACGACCAAACCCATAAGCACAACAAGCACAAACAGAAAGATGACACAAAATCCGATGACAATAATCTCTCTCAATGTCAATGGTCTAAATGCACCAATTAAGAGACACAGAGTGACAAAATGGATTAAAAAATTGAACCCAACATTCTGCTGTCTACAAGAAACGCATCTGAATAATCAGAACAAACACAGACTCAAAGTCAAAGGTTGGAAGACCATTCTCCATGCAAACAACTCATCCAAAAAGGCTGGTGTGGCCATATTAGTATCAGATAATATAGACTTCCAGGCTGAAAAAGGTTAGAAGGGACAACGAAGGCCATTTCTTATTAATTAAGGGGTATGTACACCAGGAAGAAATTACACTACTAAACATATATGCACCCAATGAGGGGGTCAGCAAAATACATAAAACAACTGCTAAGAGACCTCAAAGAAGACATTAACGTAGCACAATAATAGTTGGAGACTTCCAACACTGCTCTATCAACGATGGATAGATCAACAAGATTAAAACTCACCAAGGAAATATTGGCCCTGAAGGAAGAAATGGAAGAAAGAGAGCTAGTGGATATATACAGGGCTTTTCATGCCAAAACAGCTGAATACACATTTTTCTCTAGTGCACATGGAACATTCTCCAAGATAGACCACATGCTGAGCCACAAAGCATACCTCAATAAAATTAAAAAGATAGAAATTGTGTCAGCTATCTTTTCAGACCATGATGCACTGAAAATGGAAGTTAACCGTACACAGAAACAGGGAGTCAAACCAAACACCTGGAAACTGAACAGCTCACTCCTGAACAACAAATGGGTCATAGAAGAAATCAAACAGGAACTCCAAAGATTCCTGGAAACAAATGAAAATGAAGACACCAACTATAAGAACTTGTGGGACACAGCAAAAGCCATGTTAAGAGGGAAGTTTATAGCTCTGCAAGCATTCATCAGGAAACAAGAAAGGGCCCACATAAATAACCTGACTACACAGCTGAAGACATTAGAAAAAAACCAACAAAAGGAACGCAACCCAGGCAGAAAAAAAGGAAATAATAAAACTTAGAGAGGAAATAAATGAGTTGGAAACCAAAAAAAAAAATCCAAAAGATTAATGAAACCAAGAGCTGGTTTTTTAAAAAAATAAATAAGATTGACAAACCATTGGCAAGACTTATAAGGACAGGGAAAGAGAGAACCCAAATAAACAGAATCAGAAATAAAAATGGTGACATCACAACAGAAACCACAGAAATCCAAAAGATCATCAGAGATTACTTTGAGAGCCTGTATGCCGTGAAACATGAGAATCTAGAAGAAATGGATCAATTCCTGAAGTCCTATAACCTCCCACGGCTGAAACAAGAAGACCTCCAATACCTGAATAAGCCTATCACCATTGAGGAAATAGAAACAGTAATTAAAAGTCTGCCCAAACACAAAAGCCCAGGTCCAGACGGATTCACTAGTGAACTCTACCAAACCTTTAAGGAGGACCTACTGCCGGTCCTTTTCAAGCTCTTCTAGGAAATAGAAGAAACAGAAACACTCCCAAACAGCTTCTACGAGGCACATATCACCCTGATACCCAAAGCAGGGAGAGACAACACAAAGAAAGAAAACTACAGACCAATATCCCTGATGAACACAGATGCTAAGATCTCCAACAAAATACTAGCAAACAGAATCCAAAGACTCATCAAGAAGATTATACATCATGACCAAGTAGGACTCATCCCGGGAATGCAAGGATGGTTCAACATTCGCAAGTCAATCAACATAATACATCATATCAATAAAAGAAAAAATAAAAACCATATGATCCTATCAATAGACGCAGAGAAAGCATTTGACAAGATCCAGCACCCGTTCATGATTAAAACCCTCCAGAAAATGGGAATTAAAGGGACTTTCCTCAAGATAAGTTACAGCCATCTACCAAAAGCCCACAGCAAGCATCATTCTAAATGGGGAAAAGTTGAAAGCCTTCCCCTGAGATCAGGGACAAGACAACGTTGCCCACTCTCACCTCTTTTATTCAATATAGTACTGGAAGTACTTGCCATAGCAATCAGAGAAGAAAAGGACATCAAGGGCATCCAGATAGGCAAGGAAGAAGTCAAGCTATCATTATTTGCAGATGACATATTATACCTAGAGAACCCTAAACTCTCTACCAAAAACTCCTAGAAACAATAGACGCATATAGTAGAGTGGCAGGATACAAAATCAACACCCAAAAGTCAGTGACTTTCCTATATACAAATAACGAAAGAGAAGAAAGGGATATTAAGGAAACAATTCCATTCACAATTGTGCCACAGAAAATCAAATACCTAGGAATCAACTTACCCAAGTGTGTAAAGGACCTGTACAAAGAAAACTACAAGACTCTGCTCCAAGAGATAAAAGAGGACATAAGGAAATGGAAACACATTCCCTGCTCATGGATGGGGAGAATCAACATTGTCAAAATGGTAATACTCCCTAGAGCTCTGTACAGATTCAATGCAGTCCCTATAAGGATACCCATGACATTCTTCAAAGAAATTGACCAAACGCTCCTGAAATTTGTATGGAACAATAAACCCCCAAGGATAGCTAAAGCAATCC
Source organism: Cryptotis parvus (assembly GCA_021461705.1). Taxonomy (NCBI): domain Eukaryota; kingdom Metazoa; phylum Chordata; class Mammalia; order Eulipotyphla; family Soricidae; genus Cryptotis; species Cryptotis parvus. Next base: position 9,686 of record JAJIBD010011319.1, read on the forward strand.
TCGGGAAAAAGAAGATGGGAGGCATCACCTATCCCAACTTCAAACTGTACTACAAGGCAGTAGTAATTAAAACAGCATGGTATTGGAATAAAAACAGACCTGTGGACCTATGGAATAGAATTGAGTATCCTGACACCCAACCTCAAACACATGATCATTTAATCTTTGATAAAGGTGCAACGAGTCTAAAATGGAGTAAGGAAAGTCTCTTTAAAAGTGGTGTTGGGAAAACTGGGCAGCGACATGTAAAAAATGAATTTGGACCTGTGTCTAACACCATGCACAAAAATCAGATCAAAATGGATTAAAGATCTCAATATCAGACTTGAATCCATAAAGTACATTGAAGAAAATATAGGAAAAACCCTCAACAACATTGAAGCTAAAGGCATCTTCAAAGGTGAAACATCACTAACAAAGCAACTAGAAGAAAAGATAAACATATGGGACTACATGAAACTAAAAAGCTTCTGCACCTCAAAAGAAACAGTGACTAAGATACAAAAGCAGTCCACAGAATGGGAAAGAATATTAACCCAATACCCATCTGATAAAGGGGTTAATATCCCGGATATATCAGGCACTGGTAGAACTTTGCAAGAAGAAAACAAACAACCCCATCAAAAAATGGGGAGAAGAAATGAACAGAAACTTCAGCAAGGAAGAAATTTGAATGGCCAAAAAACATATGAAAAAATGCTCAACATTACTAATCATCAGAGAGATGCAAATCAAAACAACAATGAGATACCACTTTACACCACAGAGACTGGCACATATTCAAAAGAGCAAGAACAACAAGTGCTGGCGTGGATGTGGGGAAAAGGGGACACTCATCCATTGTTGGTGGGAATGCCGGCTGGTACAGCCTTTCTGGAAAACAATATGGACATTCCTCCAAAGACTAGAAATTGAACTCCCATTTGACCCAGCCATACCACTCCTGGGAATCTACTCTGGGAAACCAAAAATATGCAGCGGAAACACCATCCCTACTTTTATGTTCATAGCATTATTCACAATAGCCAGAATCTGGAAGCAACCAGAGTGCCCGAAAATCGATGACTGGATAAAGAAGCTTTGGTACATCTACACAATGGAATACTATGCAACTTCATATGAAAGTGAAGTTATAAAATTTGCCTATACATAAAGATACACATGACAACCCTTTAATGTATGTTCTGTAATCCATAGTCTGGGGGGGAAGGAAAAGAGAAAGAGAGAGAAAGGGAAAGAAATAAAGAACCTGCCATGGAGGAGGGCTGGGGGAGGGGGAGGGAACCGGGTGGGGAGATGGGCACTGGTGGCGGGATGGGTGCTGGAACACTGTATGACCAAAACCCAAATACTAACTTTTTAATTGCATATCTTTGTAATTGTAAAAATAAAAAAAATTTTTAAAAAAATTTGCCTATAAATGGATGGACATGGAGAAGGTTATGTTGAGCGAAATTAGCCAGCAGGAGAGAGACAGATACAGAAGACTGCATTTATCTGCATAACATAAATATATATATGTACAAATTTGATATCAATATCCAAGGTCAAGTGAAACATATATCAGGAGGTCTTGTCAAAGGTGGAAATGATCACAAACGTGTGGGAGTCAGAGGCTAGGTAAGACAGAAAATGGAACAGTGTGCTAACAATTGTCGAGGGTACTAATGCCAACCTAGAACTGAGCATTAAATAGAGGCAAAAGGATAAACATGACAACCCTTTAATGTATGTACTGTAATTCATAGTCTGGAAGGGAAGAAAAAAGAGAAAGAGAGAGAAATGGAAAGAAATAAAGAACCTGCCATGGAGGCGGGCTGGGGGAGGGGGAAGGGAACTGGGGACGTTGGTGGTGGGAGATGGGCACTGGTGGAGGGGTGGGTGCTGGAACACTGTATGACCAAAACCCAAATATGAACTTTTTAATTGTATATCTTTGTAAGTGTAAAAATAAAAAAATTAAAAAAAAAGATTATAGGAAGGATCATACTAGTTTGCCCTCATGCAGGCAAGTGTGACCCTTTCAGTATACAGAGATCGAGATATTCAGAATCACCCTGGTGCAGATAATAAATAAATATGACCTTGTGAGTACCATCTAGAATACATGAAGCCCATGAATTAAGATGTATTACTTTATACGAGCCCCCCCACCTTTCTCTCTCTCTCCAGTGTTTTACATAAGAGATAATCTCAGAGGAAGGGATTAGTCCTTGGCATACCCCTTTGTTTATACCTGTAATAGGTTGTGGCACAACCCTTCTACACTGCTTAGGGTTCTTTGTTGACAGGACCCTCCCTGTCAACAGCTATGATTACTTTGGTGTGTATAAGGGGACTGACTTGAGGCACTCACTCACCTTTTTCCCTTCTTCTCTTCTCCTTTTGGGTGGGACTCCTCTCCGGTGAGATACTCTCTCTCTTTGGTGGGAGACTTGGGCTCTCTTGTATGGTCTAAGTTCTGACCAGAGCTAGAGTTATTTCATTATATTGGATTGCAGTGGTAGAACTTTTGCACTATTAAAAGTCTTTTGGAACTGCCCTGGACTCGTGAGTTTTCATCCATTCCCCGTCGGCCTCGGAGGTAGAAGAGAACTTCGGTCCTGATACTGTCGGGGACCCCAGCAGCTCCTGGACACTTGGTGATCTTCTTAAGCAACTTTGCCATCAGATTTGCCACGATCCTACTGGGCTGGCTGTGCTATGACATTTGGTGGGGCGCCTGGCCACGTGAGAACTGGAATGATTTGGGGGCTTGGCAGTCTGATGAGGTTCATTTGTGGAGCTGGGCCATTTCTATGTGTGAGGGTGTAGGGTGTGAGTGTGGGCTGCTGTGCCTCCAGGCAGGGAATCTGCCCAAGCTTACTCTGAGAAGGCCCCAGAGTGGTCAGCGTGGACAGTCGGCCTGGGAAGATTCAGCAAATCATCATCTCCTTTTCACGATTGGTTTGAAGCTGGGCCGTTTGTCTGCTGGCAGGACGGCACCAGGATGGCTTTGCTCTCTCTTCATTGTTCTCACCCCTCGGTGTCTTGGCAGCACCTGTGCGGGCCCTCCTTGTGCCTGGGTTCTAAGGTCCCCAGGCTCTCAGCAGCGCAGCACCACAAACAAGTGTCAGACAGAGATGTTGGGCTCAGACTCTTGTTTGCTTCCTTCGGCATCTGCCCCTTCCTCTGAGAGTTGTAGGCAGCTCCTGGATAATGATGGCATGCAGACTCATTTCCTAAATACTTTACCTCCCTTTTTACACGGTTTTCATGGGAGCACACATCTTCCACAAACAACTCTATCGCAGGGGAGGAAAGGAAGTCTGGATTCCAAGTGAAAAGTGATGCCTGCACACTGATGATTCCCACTGGATGGGAACTTAAACCATGTTGGTTTCTGAGCAGCTGGACCCTGAGGTGTAGAGTGGGTCTCAGAGAGCACCACTTTCCTTGAAGCCTCTGAACCAGGACAGCCACGGGAAGAGAAGCGAACGGGTGGGCTGAGACATAAACTACAGAAGAGTGCAGTGGTTCATGTCATCAGCTTGTTGGGCACCTGTAAGGGCCGCAGGAGCTAGAACAAGGAATGATGGAGGCCAGAGCCATGGGTACAGACTAGGACTGCATTCTGGCCAGAGTTTGTCTCCGTGGACCTGGACAGCGCTTGTTATCTGAGAGGCCTCCTTGCTCATTCCAAAACCGGCCATTCTCATCTTTTACCCTGAACCTGACATTCTGGAATAGTCTGTTCTCTGTTTTCTAATATTTTCCTTGCATATTATCCTTATCTTCTCTTGTAAACTTCCACCACATCTAACATATTATCTCAGCTAAGTATTATCTCCACAATATCGCTTTTCCTAAAATAATACTTCCGATAAAGCTTGGACTTTTCTGCTATTTGTCAGCATGACCTCTAATGGCACCTAATTGTAGAAAAAAATTGTTAAGTAAATTGGTTTATTTTCTGTAATCTGCCTCCCTGTATGGAATATAATTTCTTTTATGAACGGAATCAGTCTCTCTAATTTGTTTCTAAATGAACATAGACCAGGCTTGAGTCTGGAAGCATGATATTTGATTATCATTTGATAATGAAAAAACTGGATGAATGCCGTTGAAGCCCATGAGAATCTGAACAGTTACTAATAGCCATAGTTGATGCAGAGAAGCGCTGCTTGCCTGAAGTGCAGATAGACATGAATAATGAGGCTTTACTTTGATGAAAATAAAGGAAGAGATTTCCTTTCCTGCTCCTTCTTACACCATTACATTTAGAATCTTATAAATGTTTTTTCTGTCTTTTCCACATGTATATGCACATTTTTAGCAGTTTAATGTGTCTCTTGCTGACCTTGTTAGTAGGAAGTCACATTCCCAAGGACCTGGAGCTGTCTCTGAAATATAAGACAAAGAGAATAGTCCCCCTATTGTCATCGTCTAGTTTCTTGGGGAGGATAAGAGATGAATTTGAGTGGGAGGTATTGAGTGGAGGGTGTTGCTCCCATATGAAGAACTCTCTTCTCATTAACGTAGAAGTTCATTTTTCCCTTGGTATGAGACCAGGACTTAATACATATAGGTCATTGCCAGGTCAATTCAGATGGACTCTGTGGACAAAGGGGCTTATCTATAATGTGTGAACCTGCTTACACAAGAACATGTATAGAATGGGTTGGGCCTGTGTGATCCCAAAGTATAAGACTTCTGTTTTCATTTTATTTTGGCAATACCTGGCAATGCTCAGGGGGTTACTCTGCCTCTGCAGTCAGGAATTGCTCCTCACAGTGCTTGGGGGACCATATGGGATGCCGGGATCGAACCTAGGTTGATTGTGTGCAAGGCAAGTGTCCTACCCACTGTGCTATCACTCTGTCTCCTGCTTTTATAATCTTACATGTGATTGGCAACACATTCTGGGTTAATGCTTCTTCAATCTTGAACTGCTTTCTTTCTCTTTCTATCACCCTCTTTCTTTTCCTTCCTTCCTTCCTTCCTTCCTTCCTTCCTTCCTTCCTTCCTTCCTTCCTTCCTTCCTTCCTTCCTTCCTTCCTTCCTTCCTTCCTTCCTTCCTTCCTTCCTTCCTTCCTTCCTTCCTTCTTTCTTTCTTTCTTTCTTTCTTTCTTGCTTTCTTCTCTTTCTTTTCTTTCTCTCTACCTCCCTCCTTTTCTCCTTACTGTCGTCCTTTGTCTTTGCTTTTTTTTTTCCCCCCAAATTTTATTACACCATTTTAGACATACAATTGCAAGATGCTCATGCAGAGTTCTGGTTCCACAGCGTTCCAACACCCAAACCTCCACCCAAACGCATCTCCCATCACCAATGTCCCCACCTCCTCCCCCCTTCCTCACCTCAACTACTTGGTGGGTTCTGCATGTCCTCTCTCTCCTCCCTATCTCTCCCTCCCGCCAAAATTTCCTGCACATCGTGGAATGCAGTGGATTAAAGAACATCCCTGTTTCCACTATTTTGATGAACCACGCGCCGCAAGCTGCCGCACGACCTGGGCTCAAACTGATTTTGCTCTGTCAGTCTGGTCGTGAGGCAGTGTTCCAGCATCCGGACAGCAAAGGTGGTGGCTAGTGTGGTGGGCGAGTCTCATCCGGCTGCTTCCGGGCCCCCGGAGGCAATGGGCCCACTCCCAAAACCCATCTGCCCACCGAGAGCTCCATGGTCAGCTTAGCCGGGAAAGCGGAGTTCCAGCTTCCCCTGTCTTTGCTTTCTTGCTTTCTTTCCTTTTCTTCCCTGGGTGGCGGGTTTAAGTCACAACCAGTAGGGCTACTTTCAGCTCTGTGCTCACAGACTGTATTTGGCTCCAGTGCTCATGGTTCTCTCACCTTTACCTCTCCATGCTCTCGGGGCTGCCTCAGAAGATGAGGTCTGTCTTCTCCTCCACTTGTGGTTCTCATCATGGCTTCTGGACCAGGACTAGATTCCAGCTCAGCAGAGCCCTGTAGGAAAGAGCCTGTTGGCCATCTGAGTTGCTTGATGTGTCTAATTTGTGTGGCAGGCTGGGGAGGCGGGGGAATGGTTGAGTTTAGACCTGCTATGCACTGTGCAGCTGGGCACAGAAGTGTTGGTTGATTTGGAGGAACTTGCAATAGTTCAGAATGTGACTTCCTTTTTTCTGGGAGGTGATTTGGGCCTCATTCTGCTGTTTTCCTGGCTTTCCCTTGCTTTTTGTGCTCAGGGATCACTCCTGTGAGACTCAGTGCACCTTATAGCATGCAGAGTCAAACCCAGGTAAGTCACATACAAGACATCCACCAGTCCACTGATTCTCAGACCCAAGACTGTGGCTTCTTCTTAGGACACTGGTTCTTGCCCCTATGGGAGGACCCTGGAGATATGACCTCATGATACCACAGTAAACAACGTGGAGATGCTAGAACTGTTTTGGCAAATTCTGAAGGGCAGACTATCAGCAGAGGGACATGCAAAAATTAAATAATTATGTGAGTCCTGAGAACCCCTGGAATGGTCCTGACATCTAGAGTATCGCTGTCCTGGAGAGGTCCCAGAAGACCTTCCTGTAACATAGCACAGAGGGCCTTTGGCAGGGTGGCTCCAGCACTGCTGAGGGCAAACTGTGAGCTTCCCTTCCTCCTGAACTCTCCTCCCTAAAGGACCTGGAAGAGCAGGAGAGGGACTCCATAAGTGGCTCCCTGCACCAGGAGAGGAGACAGAATTCCATGGAACCAGAACAGCTGGAAATGTATTACAGAGAAACAAGATGGGTGTGACATTAGAACTGTGATCTGAAGGCCTGAGTACACGAGACTTGGGGTCAGTGGCCACTCAGGCCCTTCCCTTGGGATGGGATTTGATGGGGACTCCAGGGATGACACTTCTGTGTCATCAAATGAAGTGAGGTGAGTAAGACAGCAGAGATTCCTGGGAAGACAGATAGCAGAAACTCTAAGTATTGGTCTCTGCCCCTAGTTCCTGGCACACAGCTCCCAAGCCCTTGGAAATCCCTTAGCGAGAGGTGCCTCGGGAACAACTTTTGTCTATTGAAGCGACCCTGAGGGGCTGGGCTCCTGCATGGATCCCGGATGGGGTCTGGCAGCAGAAAGATCAAACCATGATTGCAAGGTGGGAGTTTCCAGCCACGGCCCCTTACCCCATTCATCAGGAGGGAGGGAAGCTGGAAATGGAGCTAATGTCTGATCCGGCCCAGAACCCCTCACGGCCCCAAGAGCCCTCTTGTCAGCAGGGCTCGGTACCCACAAGGCTGCTGCACCCCAGCTGCACTGGGACAGAGCGCCCTCAGTCAGCCCCTCCAGACCTCTCCCTGTGCATGTCTTCTTGGGATACTTAATAAACTGGCCAACATCAGGAGGTCTTATCAAAGGTGGAAATTAGCACAAACGTGTGGGAATCAAAGGCTAGGTTAGACAGAGAATGGAACAGTGTGCCAATAATTATCGAAAGTGCTAATACCAACCTAGAACTGAGCATTAAATACAGGCAAAAGATACACATGACATCATTTTAATGTATTTATTGTAATCCACAATGTGGAAGGGAAGGAAAAGAGAAAGAGATAGAAAGACTAAGAAAGAACCTTCCATAGAGGCAGACTAGGGGAGGTGGAGGGAATTGGGGACATTGGTGGTGGGAAATGGGCACTGGTGGAGGGATGGGTGCTGGAACACTGTATGACTGAAACCCAAATATGAACATCTTATGAACATGTTTGTAATTGTGCATCTCACGGTGATATAATAAACTATTAAAAAAAAAAGAAACTGGCCAACATGTTTCCTGGGCCCTGTGAACTGCTCTAGATAATTGTCTGAACTTGAGGAGAGGAACATGGGACTCTTTCCTTTGTGGTCAAACAGGACTGAAGTTGTGGGTAACTTGGGGACCTGCTCATTGTGACTGGCCTTTGAAGTGGAGTGGGAGCAGGCTGGTGGGACTAAGCCCTTGGTTTATAGAATCTGACCATCTCCGGTGTCAGACTGAGTTAAACTGTGGATATCTGCCTGTTGCCAAGGTTGCAAGAGTGAGGACAAGCCTTCCCTACATTTGGTGAGCAGGAAGAGAGTTCTGAGTGACTGGTGAAGGAGAGACCGTAGAAAACAAAGGTTTCCCATTACGGGGACCAAGCAGAAAATTGTGGTCAGAACATGATATCTGAACCAGTGCACAGAGCTAATGTTGCTGAAGGGAGACCGAGAGCTCATGAGAATGGAACCACCCAGGTCTGCTTGAAGCATAGAAAACATGTTCGCTGTGTCTCGGCGTAGGTCAGGAGGAGGGTTGTGCCTGCTCTGTCCAGAGAGCTGCTGCACATGGATGGTTCTACTATGGATTTAAGTCCTTCTATAGCAGTGTGGCAAAACAGAACAAAACAAAAACTATAACCACCTCATACTAACTGGAGGCTTTTTGAGATCAGAGGATGCCTGATTCAAGTCCATTTTATATTAGATATAAAGGCTCTGTGAATTCACCTGATGGTCATTT
>JAJIBD010011320.1:0-62970 GCA_021461705.1 Cryptotis parvus
CATAGGACCCCCTGCACCATGAGGGCAGCCATTTTCAACATCCAGACTCCACAGCTTGTCAGAGCTCCACCCAAGAGAAAAGCTGATCTCTCTCCCTGTTGGGCAGGCCAGGCTGCTTTAAGGCTGTTGACTTTGTTTGGGGTGAGAACGAAGTTGGGGGAGGTAATAAGGACATTGAATTCCAAATCTGAATCACAAGGAATCCTTGCCATGAAAAAAATAAACAAATAATCCCAGGGAGTCTTGGGGATGTTTTAGGTGCCACCAAAGAAAAACTCCACTGGAAAGTCGTGGCTCTGGCCAGGAATAGTTGCCTTATGTTAGAATTTGGGGCTTGGGCCGAGCAATAACCCAGCAGGTAGGGTGTTTGCCTTGCACGCGGCCGGCCTGTGCCAGCCCGGGTTCGATCCCCAGCATCCCATATGGTCCCCCCAGCACTGCCAGGAGTAATTCCTGAGTGCAGAGCCAGGAGTAACTCCTGAGCATCACTGGGTGTGACCCAAAAAGCAAAAAAAAAAAAAAAAAAAAAAAAGAATTTGGGGCTTATGGCATTCATGAGCTCTTTTTTAATTTCTTTTGATATTCTGAGTCACACCTGGGGTGTCCAAGAGTTTTCTCCTAGTGGAGCTCAAAGGACTACAAGGGGTGCTGGGGATTAAACCTGCTTTCTTTTATGTAAATTGTTCATAAATGCTGGATTTAGAGATGAGTATGCTACCCACACGGCAGAGCCTGGCAGCTATCCATGTCGTATTTGACATGCCAAATACCAGTAACAATTATAGACCTCATTCCCATGACCTGATGGAATGGTTTGAGGCTCTTTATGTTCCTGGAGCAAGCAGGTGCCCTTGGGCTCTACTTGAATGAGACAGGACATATGGAGATATTACTGGTGCCCGCTCGAGCAAATCGATGATGAACGGGAAGACAGTGATACAGTGATACAGTGAACTTGTTCATGCCCTCACTGCCACACCCATTTTCTACTGAATTACCTTTCCCTTGTTGAATTGTGGGAGTTCTTTATACTTTTTTATTAGGGGAGCATGCCCAGTGGTGCTCAGAGCTTACTCCCGACTCTGTGCTCAAGGACCAGTCCTAGAAATACTTACAGGACCACATGTGGTGCTGGGCATTAAACCTAAAACAGCTTGTGCAGGACAAGTGCCCACCCACTGTACTAGCTCTCTGGCTCCTGAAGCTTATTTTTTGTGTCTGTGTAGGATAGACAAACTTTATTGTTATTTTTTTTTTGGCTCACACCAGCGATGCTCAGGGGTTACTCCTGGCTCTGCACTCAGGAATCACTCCTGGGAGTGCTCAGAGGTGGTATGGGATGCCAGGAATCAAACCTGGATCCACTAGATGCCGGCAAAGGCCCTCCCCGCTGTTCTGTCCCCTCAGGTCAAGGTCCCAGGTAACTGGAGTTTGCTTCTTAACTCATTTCTGTCCATTGATTTCTTAATCCCTGGGCTGAGTCAGTGTGTTCAGTACTAAAATTTAATAATAAATCAGCATTTGTTAGGGTGAGACCCGTTTCTTGTTCTGTCTCAGATTAATCTTAACTACTTTTGCGCCTCTCCCTTTCTGGATGAATTTTAGGGTCCGTTAAACCAGTTTAATGAGAAATCCTATTGGAATTTTAATTGAGGTTGTATAAGTTTATGGATTAACTGGGGGAAATTTAAGTATTTATGATTATTGAGTTTTCCTTTCCATGAACGTGGTAAATAACTTCATTTATGCTGCCGTGTGTCTGCGCATCCATCGATAATATTTTATATTTCCTTCAGAGAGTTTTTACAGCCGTAGTTAATTGCTACGCCGATCATTTTCAAATCGGATCTCTTCATCTGTTACATCTTCAGATTGAGTGTCACTGATGGGCAAATGCATTGTGGGTTTTATACCTTGGCCTCTAGCAGGATCCCCAATTTCCCCACTTCTAATTTCCGACCAGAGGTTCAAACTGGGGACACTGCTGGGCCGGAGGGCAGGTGCCTCCGGTGAGGGCTGAGAACTGGGCACAGCCCGCTTACGTGTGCGCCTAAGTTTGAATCTCGGCCCTGGGTCTTGCCCGTTGGGCCAAGCCCTTAACCTCCCTGAGCTAACGATCACACCCTGCCCAGGATTATTTTGAGGAGTCAGGGGGATCAGGTGCATAGAAACCCCCAGCACGGGCCTGGCATAGAGGAGCTGGACAGATGCTGGTGCCCGTCGTTATTATAAGCTGCCTCCCCTGAGGCCGGGAGCTCCCAGAGGACAGGGGATTTCTGCTATGCTGAAGTGCTCAACGCGTCTGGACGGCAAAAGCACCCTTGTGCCAGTGACTGGCTGGTGGCTGTGGGCTTCACGGCTCCCGTTCAAGCCCGGCATGTGGTTGCCTGAGCCTCACGAGTGCACAGACAGCTGGACCGGCCAGCGCAGGCCTGCCCTCGACCTCTGATGGGAGGCGCCCGGGAGGCGGGGGTGTCTGCTCCAGGCTCCCACATCCTGAATCAACCTCAGGGATGCCACGGACATGGGAGACCCCTGAGACACACATCAAATTTACCTACCTCTCTATGCGTCCCCCACACCCCAAATTCTTTTTTTTTTTGCTTTTTGGGTCACACCCGGCAATGCCCAGGGGTTACTCCTGGCTCTGCACTCAGGAATCACTCCTAGAAGTGCTCTCGAGGGACCATATGGGATGCCGGGGATCGAACCCGGGCCGGCATGGCAAAAGCCCTACCCGCTGGACTATCGCTCCACCCCCAAATTCTTTTTTTTAATTTTTTTTTTTTTTATTTTTTTTTTTTTTTTTTTCTTTTTGGGTCACACCCGCAGCCAGGGGTTACCCTGGCGGTCTCGGGACCATATGGATGCCGAATCGAACCCAGGCCAGCACAGGCCAGCCACGCAGGCAAACGCCCTACCCACTGGGCTATCGCTCCGGCCCCCCAAATTCTTATAAAGAAGTTGTAGTTCTGTAGCAGGGAGGGGCGTTTGCCTCCCACGCAGCAGACCTGGGTTCAATCCCCGGCTTCCCATAGGGTCCCCTGAGCACTGCCGGAAGTAATTCCTGATCCTGAATGCAGAGCCAGGAGAAACCCTGAGCATCACCAGGCAAGCCCCCACAAAAAAAAAAAAAAAAACTCCATAAAACAGAAAAAAAAGTAAGCTAGAGAGACTGCAGGAGGTGGGCACTGCCTCGTATATGGCTGCAGCGGCCGACGCCCTGATTTGCTGGCTCGAATCCCCGGCACCACATATGGTCCCTGAGCACTGCCAAGGGTCATTCCTGAGCACAGAGCCAGGAATAGCTCCAGACATGGCCTCGACTCCCAGCTTCCTCCTCCCTTCAAAAGGGCTGGGGAGAAGAAACGGCTCAGAAGGGAAAGCTCCAAGGTGACCACGCATAAGGCTCCGAAGTTCAGCCTCGTGGCTGGCCTGAACCACTGGCTCAGGCGTCCCAGAGTGGCAACGACGGTCAAAAAGAAAAAGAAACTTAAGTAAATCAATCAATCACAGAGACAATCAAATAGAGAATGTCCTCCCAGACCCCGAGACGCGAGGAGCGTTGAGAACCAGCCGGGGGATTCTCGCCAGACATCACATCTGTGGCCTGTGCCTCGGGCTGGAGCTTGCCAGCTCCCAGAGCTATGCGAGATGCATTTCTGCTAAAGCAAGTGGATATTTCTGTTACAGACTCCAAAAAGCAGACCTTCCCCAAACCGGCCTCCCCGCCACAAGTCCAGCAGCTGCTGCTTGGTGAGCAGCAAGAGACAGGGCGGGGAGAGAGCTGAGCTCAGGCTTTGCCTGCAGGAGGCTGGGGCTTGGGCCTGAGCATCCCCGGCTCCCTAAGCACCACCTGGAGGGACCTTGGCTACAGAGCAGGAGCGACCCCTAAGCATCACTGTGTGTGGTAGTCCTAAAAGCAAGCAAAACAAAACAAAAGTGCATTGTGGCCGGAGCGATAGTCCAGCGGGTAGGGCGTTTGCCTTGCAAGGGGCCGGCCTGTGCCAGCCCGGGTTCGATCCCCGGCATCCCATATGGTCCCCGAGCACCGCCAGGAGTAATTCCTGAGTGCAGAGCCAGGAGAAACCCCTGAGCATCGCGGGTGTGACCCAAAAAGCAAAAAAAAAAAAAAAAAAAAAAGTGCAGAGACATTTCATTGCTGAGATAGGGATCCGCTCTAATCAGCTGTCACACCTAGCCCCCGGCCCACACATGTGACAGTCTCTGATGCAGAGAACTGGACAGCGAGTGTGGCAGACAGTGGAGGGAAGAGGAGGGGACAGTTGTGGGGGAAGCACGTTGTCTCCAACAGTGGCAGGGAGAAACCAGAGACACACAGGCCAAGACTCCGGGCCACGTGGCGTCCCAGACATGGTGCTATTTCATCAGAGAAGGCCAGAGGGGGAGCGGGGTCAACACTGACAGTCTAAGTACCAGGCACCGAGGAAGATACCAAGGCAGTATCTCATGTAATGCCCCCCCATAAGGGGCAGGCTCACTCCCCAGGCGCCAACGCAGGCAGGCGCAGCGCTGAGATGTGAGTATTTTGTTTCACTTTTACTTTGCCTCTACCTTCATCCCACCCACCCCTGCTCTGCCACTGGGCTGCCAGGTCATTTAAACACGACACTGGCCTCTTTCCTAAAACATTTCTTTAAACCTGTCACCTGAATGAATGGGTGCATGAATGACAAACAGAGAAACTCTCCTAGGACTATCCTAGGAGGTTTGGATGGACTGAAAGTACTTGGTTAAGCTGTGGAGTGTGGGAAGCAAATCCTGAGCTCATCGAGGGGACCAAGGCCTTGGCTTGACCATCCCCCCTTGGTGCCCTCTTGGCAGAACAGCAACTTTCTGAACTCTGGGCAGTTGCTTTGGCTTCACAAAAAAATAGCTAAGGCTAGAACCCCTCACCCCCTTCCTCCAGGTGCCAGACGCCCACAGCACAGCTGGGGTTGGGTGGTAGAGGTGTCTGGGCCATGATCACAGCGCACACGGGAAGAGTTCAGAGTTCTTCCTCCACTCCCTGAAAACCTACTGGCATCAGTATTGTCAGAGACAGCAGCCAGGGGTAGGGGTGGAGGGTGGTCAGAGGAGAGGAATTTCGAGGCAGGAACCTCAGGACCCCAAAGACTCAGGGTCCTTGATTCTACCACTTTTGAGCCTATTACAGGGGAGTGTAGGTACAAGTCCTTAAATAAGATCTTTGCCCAAGAGCTGTTGGGTCAGGTCTGGTCTGATGTGTCCTGAGACTGCTACTCAGCAGATCTGACCCCTGTCCTTGGCGGGGAGAGGGGTGGACAGGGAGGGGCTGAGAGGGTCCAGGCACAGCTCAAAAACCCCATGTCCCCCCTCTAGAGAGCTCTGGGGCCAAATCATTTGTTAAGTCTTCCAAAGTCCTTTCATGAGAAGTGCTGTGTGTGCACACCTACCATCTTGCCGGCAGAGAAATGGTCCAGCACCACATTGTCATGTCTCTAAAAACAACATGATGCCTTCAAAGCTCCCCAGGGAGACTCGTCTGGGTGGAGAACTCTGGGGCCTTCTCAGAATGGGGACAGGAAGATTCCTCTTTCTGCCTGAAAGTCCAGAACTCCACGACCACACCTAACACCGTCCCCCATAGTAACGGCCCAGATACACAACCAAACCTCATCAAACTGCCAAGCCACCAAGTTCTTCCAGGTCTATAGCTCCTGAACTATGCAGCTGTATACGTGGCCACATGATGCCTCCCAATATTATATGGCGTTATATGGCTCTGGAACCAGAGCTATACAGCGGGCAGGGTGTTTGTCTTGCACACGGTAACCTGGGTTTGATCCCCGGCACCCCATGTGGTCCCCTGAGCACTGCCAGGAGTGAGCCCTAAGCACAGGAGCCAGGAGCAACCCCTGAGCACGACCAGGTATGGTCCAAAACCAAACAAACTTTCATGGTACGCTCATCATCCCAGTGGTATCACAGCAATCACTGTCACTGTATCACTGTTCTCATCGATTTGCTCGAGCGGGCACCAGTAACATCTCCATATGACCTGTCTCATGCAAGTAGAGCCCAAGGGCACCTGCTTGCTCCAGGAACATAAAGAGCCTCAAACCATTCCATCAGGTCATGAGAATGAGGTCTATAATTGTTACTGGTATCTGACATATCAAATACGACATGGGTAGTTTGCCAGGCTCTGCTGTGCGGGTAGCATACTCTTGTAGTCATCTCAAAATCCAGCATTTATTGATGAACGGGTGGCCGCTATGCCGCGCGAGCTGGGCTGTGATAGGCTGGTCTGATGGGTGGAGTTCTGACAAGGGGGAAGTCCGGATGTGGAAAATGGAGGTCCTCATGGATTGGGGGTTTGTCTGGCTTGTTGTGAGGCTCTGCTGGGGTGGCGGGCCAGGGATAGAACCTGCCATCCCTCCCGGGCGCCTCATGAGCGGCTGGGCACAGTGAGAGCCAGTAATCTGATGGGAAAGTTGTGTAGAAGCCCACCAAGCGCAGTGAGCCTGTACTGTATTGTAACACAGAGGCTCAGCTAACACCAACTAGCACAGCACATCCTCGGATGATGGCCCTAGAAACATCAGTGTGAGATAGAACAATGATCACAAACTGACCACTGTTGATCTGACGTTTGATAATTCCATGTGCCTTTGTTTGTAACAAACAATATGAAGTAAGTCTGTTTGTGCCTACAAGGGGCAGGCTGGCCTGGTGGGTGGGAGTTGGACATTGGAGGAGGGAATCGCCCACAGGTGGTAGAATTGGTGCTGGAATATTTGAGCCCTGAAACAACTGTATTATGAACAACTTGGTAAATCACGGTGTTATAATTTAAAACTTTAAGTATCACATGGAAGGGCCAGAGCCATAGTACAGAGGGAGGGCACTTGCCTTAGGTACAGCTGACCCAGGTTTGATCCATGGCATCCCATAGACTCTCCCTAGCTCGCAAGGAGTGATTCCTGATGCAGAGCCAGAGTAAGTTCTAGCACCACCATATGTGGCCCCAAACAAAACAAAAAGTGTCACATGGGCCAGGAAGAGAGCTCTGTGGGGCTGAAAGACAAGTACTTTGAATGCGGGAGTTCTGGGTTTAATCTGGTACCTCAGGCACTGCTGGCAGTGCCCTCAGTACTGAGCTGGAGTAGCTCCTGAATACAGCAAGGAAGAATGTGAAAAAAAGGAAGGGAAGGAAGGAAGGAAGGAAGGAAGGAAGGAAGGAAGGAAGGAAGGAAGGAAGGAAGGAAGGAGGGAAGGAGGGAAGGAGGGAAGGAGGGAGGGAGGGAGGGAGGGAGGGAGGGAGGAAAGAGAAAGAAAGAAAGAAAGAAAGAAAGAAAGAAAGAAAGAAAGAAAGAAAGAAAGAAAGAAAGAAAGAAAGAAAGAAGAAAGAAAGAAAGAAAGAAAGAAAGAAAGAAAGAAAGAAAGAAAGAAAGAAAAAGAAAGAAAGAAAGAAAGAAAGAAAGAAAGAAAGAAAGAAGAAAGAAAGAAAGAAAGAAAGAAAGAAAAGAAAGAGAAGAAAAGGAAGAAAATAAGGTGGGGAGAGAGGGAGGGGAGAGGAGGAATTAAAGAAGGGGAGGAGAGGAGAGGACGGGGGAGGAGAGGGGAGGGGAGGAAATCCCTCCCCCTGACATGCATTCACAGCAACCTGGGTTGTAACGACTTTCACACCAGAAACACCCAAATGTACCAACGGAGCGGGGTTGTTGACAATGGTGCAGATCGACAAGGGGTTGCTCACGGCCATAAGGCCTGTATGAACCACCATGTGCAGCACCATGGCAGGACCACATCTTTACTGCATTGTGAGCCAAGGAAGTCAGATGCAACACACAACTGTCTCTATTGTTCCACACATATGGAGTGTGAAAACAGGCCAAACTGTGCAAGCAGTTAGAATTGTGCTTACCCCAAGAGGCAGAGATGGTCTGGGAGGGAGGCAGAGGGGGCTTATTGGGGGCTGGAAAGGTTCACATCTGGGTGCAGACACATGTAAATGAGTTAGCAAATGACACGCCAATACACATGTTACTCTGGGGTGTGTGTGTGTGTGTGTGTGTGTGTGTGTGTGTGTGTGTGTGGCCAGAGAGATAGTACAGTGGGTAGGATGACACGTAGGACTGGCACATGTCTGACTCCTGGCACCCGTATGGTCTCTAAACTGCCAGGCTTGACCCTCCCTGACCCTCTGCCTATATATATCTGCATCCATCTACCTACCTACCACCTACCTACCTACCTACCTACCACCACCTACCTACCTACCACCTACCTACCACCTACCTACCTACCCACCACCTACCTACCTACCCACTACCACCACCTACCTACCTACCACCACCTACCTACCTACCTACCACCACCCACCCACCACCCACCTACCACCTACCTACCTACCCACCCACCTACCACCTACCTACCACCTACCTACCCACCACCCACCTACCCACCACCCCTACCCACCTACCTACCTACCACCTACCTACCACCACCCACCTGCCACCTACCTACCACCTACCTACCTACCTACCCACCACCTACCCACCACCTACCACCTGCCACCTACCTACCCACCTACCTACCACCCACCTACCTACCACCTACCTACCACCCACCACCCACCCACCTACCTGCCACCACCCACCTACCTACCTACCTACCACCCACCTACCTACCTACCACCCACCTACCTACCTACCTACCTACCACCCACCTACCACCCACCTACCTACCTACCTACCTACCCACCTACCTACCTACCTACCTGCTTTTTGGGCCACACCCGGCAATGCCAGGGGTTACTCCTGGCTCTGCACTCAGGAATTACTCCTGGCTGTGCTGGGAACCATATGGGATGCCGGGATCGAACCTGAGTCAGCTGCATGCAAGGCAAGATGGATCGCGTGGAGTCCCCCTTCTGAGCAGCTCTCTGCCTTGTGCACCCTGTCCCTCTCTCCCTGCATGAGGTGGGAAACAGAAGCCTTGAGCCCACCCAACCCCCTTCTTCTTTCCATTCTATCCTCTGTCCTATCACTCCAGCTCCAGGACATGAATGTTTTCTACCACAGCTGAGACCAACTCCTTCCGATTTGGCCAATACCTCCCCAATTTTGGTGGCAAAATTGCAATATTCCAGGAAACTCTCAATCCCAAGCAAAATGCTCTGTCACCCTCTGGCCCGCCTGCCCCATTCCTGACTCCATCTTCTGGGTCACTTAAGAGACCCCTCTTGGTCATCTCTGCAGTTCTAGCTCCAGACCCAGTAGATACTCCAACCGGAAACTCCTTCATTCATTAACAGCTATTGAGAAGAACCTAGAGATTTTAAGTCTGGGCTCAAGAGCCAGATGAACCTGGGTTTCTATCCTGGCTGTGTGGCCTTGCACTGCTTACTCAACCTCTCTGTGCTTCTATTGGCTCCTTTCAAGGTGGCTATAATCCGCCTCTCCCCCAAGGTATTTTTTGTATGTATTGAATAAGAAGGTGAATGGAAAAAAATGCTTAGTATGGGGCTTGGTACCTAGTGACTACCCGGTGAATGTTAGTTTTGGTTCTAATGTTTACTCATCTGGAAATTATGTGTCTGAGGCCCCAGTCCAGGCACCGAGAATGCATGGGTAGCCCAAGCATGGCGCCTCACACATAACTGGGACATCATGTGAGGGCTGGTGTGTGGGGCAGAGGGCGACAGACAATTATAGTCCGGGATAGCAAAGGTGATGAGGAGATAAGGCCGAGGGAAGAACAACCTGGAAGGCTTCCCAGAGGAGGTAGCATGGTTCTGGGACTTAATCAAAGGAAACTAAGGGAAGGGCCCTCCATGGAGAAGAACTAGCAGGGGCAAGAGAATTAGAAGGCATAAAAGAACATGGCAGATTCCAGGAGGAATGAGGAACAACACCAGAGTTTTGGGCAGTTTAGAAAGGTATTTCTTTGCATTATAAAATAGGAAACATTTAAATACAATAAAATATATTTATTTCAACCCAAGGTAAACATCGTGCTTTAAGGGACAGCAGTAAAGATATTCCCATTACGATAAATCATACTTAACATGTACCAGCCCACACAATTAGAAGAAAAAAAACAAGAAATACAAAACCAGTAAGAAGAACAACTGATTGTTCCTTCTAAAATCAACTGGAAAAAATTGTCAATAAAAGAGCACAGAGAGGGGCCAGGAGTAATAGCCCAGCGGGTAGGGCGTTTACCTTGCACATAGCTGACCTGGGTTCGATCCTCAGCATCCCATATGGTCCTCCGAGCACCACCAGGAGTAATTCCTGAGTGCAGAGCCAGGAGTAACCCCTGAGCATTGCCAGGTATGACCCAAAAAGCATAAAAAGGACAACAATAATATATATATACATATATAATATACGTATGTAACTATCTTATTATTGAATCCCTACATGAAAGATTGATAAATTTGGCCATGTAGAATTATTTTTAATTCTTCGTGGGAAAAAAATCCGACATAAACAAAGTCAAACGACACACATATTATACACATCTCATATGTTATTGACAAAGGACTGATATCCTTGCTATTTTAAGAACTCCTACATATCTGGAAGGGGGGAAAAACAGGCTAATTAAAAGATAGGCAAAGGACGTAAACAAACAGTTCCCAGGAAAGGAAATGTAAATGATTCTTAGTCAATATGAAAACACGGTCAGCCTCCCTTGCCACCGGAGAAGCAGAATCATAGCTGTGAGATATCGTTTTATATCCAACAGATTGACAAAGATCAAAAAGTTTGATAACATGCTGTGTTGGCAAGAGTGTGGGAAAGAGACTCTCATTCATTGCTCGGGGAGGGGGATAGGCGTGACCTCCCCTGAAGAGCGATTTGGCAACATCTAAATAGATGAGAACTATCCACACGCCCTTTAGCCCAGCTGCTCCATTTCTAGGAATCTGCCAGACACACACAGGCACACATGTGTTTCCCATGCGTGGATGGGCGTTTGTCATGTGCAGCCTTGCTGGGATGAAATCCATTTGGTGGAATAATACTATGTGCTGTTTCGAAAGAATGAGACAGTTTTCTGCTTCCAGTTGTGGGGAAATGTCTGCGCTATGCAGACCAGGGCAGAGGAGTGGCACAGACAATACAGACAATACGGTACCATGGATGTCAGATTCTCCACACACATTTCCTTCCTTCCTTCCTTCCTTCCTTCCTTCCTTCCTTCCTTCCTTCCTTCCTTCCTTCCTTCCTTCCTTCCTTCCTTCCTTCCTTCCTTCCTTCCTTCCTTCCTTCCTTCCTTCCTTCCTTCCTTCCTTCCTTCCTTCCTTCCTTCCTTCCTTCCTTCCTTCCTTCCTTCCTTCCTTCCTTCCTTCCTTCCTTCCTTCCTTCCTTCCTTCCTTCCTTCCTTCCTTCCTTCCTTCCTTCCTTCCTTCCTTCCTTCCTTCCTTCCTTCCTTCTTCCTCTCCTCTTTGGGTCATACCCAGCAATGCTCAGGGGTTATTCCTGGCTCTGCACTCAGGAATTACTCCTGGAAGTGCCTGGGGAGCATATGGGATGCCAGGGATTGAACCCAGGTTGGCCGCATGCAAAGCAAACGCCCTCCCGCTGTGCTATTTATTGCTCCGGCCCTTTTCTGGACACATTTTCATACACAGAGACTGTCTTTGGAAAGAGACAGAGGAAGGATTGACAGGTGTGTCCCTTGGGTCAGGAACCAGGATTTGGTGCCCTTTCTTCCTTCCTGGACCACGTGTTCATCAGTGTGAAAGAACACGAGCAGAGCCAGGATTGGAGCAGATACCAGATTCAGAGTCTGGCCCACAAATCACGGAGCACCACCAGGCTGAGCAGGTCTAGGGTATGGCTGGACCCAGCACTCAAGCATCCAAGCATCAGGCCTGCATGGTCAACCCAGCAACCAGCGCAGGAAGTGATCCCCAGCACCCAGTTAGAAAAAGACTGGGGCCATTTTGATAGTGCTCTGTGGATGCTGGGAGACTCACGCACAGGGGTGTAATGCGGGACCTTTACCACATTGTAAAGCTACAATGAAGCAATAACCTTGGATTGTCTTACCCCAACTCTAACACGGGGATAAGCTTCACAAAGTGAAAAAGTAGAAGGCTTCCTCTGAGGGCTGCCCGTGGATGTTGGGATGTCGTGCCTGCTCTTTTTATTTATGTGTTTAATTTTTTGGATCTGGTGTTTTGGCACTGAGACCTCAGTCTTGCCGTCTGTGAAGTGGACACACTTTCTGAGGCCTCATGATCCCTTGGATATGTCAGTGGGGCGTGGGGAGAGAAAGTGAAGTGGAAAGGGCCTGGGGCGGGGGATGTTGGATTGCTGCATTATTACTTTATTGAAATTCTTCCGTTTGTTTAAATGATGGCTTTCAACACCCAGTCGGGGCTGCTGGGCGCGGAGCCTGCTCTGCACTGAGCTGTCCTGGGCTCCATCCCTGTGCCGTGGGGGGTCCAGGGGTGCTTTCCTGCCGCCATCGGGGATGCTCAGGACTTACTCCTGGCCCGTGCACTCAGGAATCACTCCTGGCCATCTTGAGTCACATATAGGAGGATGCTGAGGATGGAACCAGGGTCCTCCCTGCGGTATCATCTCTCTGGCTCTGGTGTGTTTTCTCTGAGCATGCACAGCGCAGCAATTCCACTGCAAAGAGCAGGCAGGTGATGACCGGGTGACCCTGGCGATATTCTCAGGGTCCTGCAGGCTCTGGGCGGGAGGAGGGGCTGACACCGCCTGGGTCACAGTCACCCAGAGCCGAGCCCTGCACTTTCCTGCCCTGGGATTGGGCCAAACCCCGCCCCAGCACCCACCTCCAGGGCTCCCTTGGTGGGACCTGTGCCGGGACACGCAGGGAACCCCGACCCTGGCCGCACCCCCATCAGATAAGGCCGCCTCCACGCTGGCAGCCCTCGGGGCGGAGCCGGAGCAGGCGGCGAGGAGTTTACGTAAGCCTGTTGTTGATGGAAAAACAAATGCGCCAGCAGGGCCTTTCCTGGCCTGCTCAGAGCCTCGGGGGCCCAGACGCTGGCTCACCCCACACCCCACACCCCACCTCTAGAGGCTCTGTCCTGACATCTCCTGGGGGCTGCCAGAGAAACCCTGGGGTTCCGTGTGCTGGTAAATCTAGACTCTAGGGGCCACCCAAAACTCCAACAGCCCCTAAGCCCCACCAGCAGCCCAGGCCACCCTGGGTGCAAGCCGGGCATGCAGGAGATGCTTAATTAATGCTCGGCTGGTTCTTAACCCTGCTCCTGCCTGGTCCCAGCCCCAGCCCTGCCTCCCTGGGCCTCCGCTCAGGCCCCGATCCAGCCATCCGTCAGCACCGCCATATCCATCTCCCAGCGTGCCTGGCCCTGCTCTGGGAATGGCTGTCGGAGACGGGCAGAGGCTGGGGAGGGCGGAGGTTATTCAGAGAGACAGCTCGGGGCGCAGGGGATTCCTTCCTGCATGGATGTGGGCCCGAAGGGCTGCCCGCCTTCACCACAGTGTTGAAAGATCCCCATGGATGGCCGACCTTGCAGTAGCTCACCTGGGCCTCTGTCTGTACAGTGGGACGCCCCTCAAGGTTCAAAAAAGTAAAGGAGGCATTTGGAGGATTAGCTGCGATAATGAACGTGACATCATAGCCAGCGTGCTGTCTGGCACAAAACACCGCTAAGTGCATGACACTCCTGATGCCAATACGTCTGGCCCACCTGGCTCTCCAGGGGCCCCCCAGTCATGGGTTGCTGCACTGGCGACGTTCTTTTCAGACACCCTTTCTCTGCTGCTCTGGGTACCCTCAGCAACCTCCTAACTTTGTGTCTCTGAGTGCCAGGCTCCCTCCTGGCTCTGGGGATTGAGAGGGGAAGTTGCATACTGACCGTGCCCACTGTCCAGAGGATCCCAGCAGGCCGTCCTGGGAAGTAGGGCCAGGGCTATACATCTGCTCACAGAGCATAAAACTCAGATTTGTAGGCGTCTCAGGAATATAAGAATGTTAATAGAAAGACAAAGGGGCAAGAGTGCTAGTTCAGTCGGGAGGGGGCTTGCTCTGCACGCAGCAGGCCTGGGTTTGGTTCCTCGGCGTTCCTGAGCATCCCATAGCATTCCTGAGCATTGCAGGGGTAATTCCTGAGTGCAGAGCCAGGAAGGAACCACTAAGCACTGCCTGTTGTAACTCTCTCCCCCCCAAAAAGAATGACAAAAAAGTTCCAGAGAGATAGTATAGTGGGTAGGGCACTTGCCTTGCACGTGGGCAACCTGGTCTTATCCTGATACCCCATATGGTACCCTGAGCATCACCAGGAGCGCCTCCCTGAGTGCAGAGCCTGGAGTGAGCCCTGAGCACCCATGGGTGTCCCCCTCCCCCAAAAATGCAGCTATTTGATAGAGCAAAGGCCTGGAACGGATTGATAGCTCTGTCATTTCTGCTATCGCCTGGTATTTACACTTGTAGTGTGACCTTGGGGAAGGCAGTCTTTCTCTGGGGCTCAGTTTCTCTTTCCTGGGGGCAGACACTAATACTAAATGCCCGTCCGAAAGCTCCAGTCAGATTGAAACACGTGGCGCCCCCATCAGCAATCTCCGGCTCATTGGAGGGAGGGTCCTCACCAGCCCAAACTCTTACCCGCGTGCCAGGGATGGGAGACAGACGCCCACCAGGGGCAGCAGGTCCACTCTCAGGTCCCACCTGATCACAGCCTTGTTCTGTTGCCTGTGGAGGACGGCCCAGCCTCTGTCCCTCATCTGTGAACTGCGGACAGGTGTCCATCGCCAGCTCACCAGGGAATGCAGACTAGCAAGAATAGCACAAGAATAACCAAGAGTTGATACCTGTCGCTACTCCGTGTCAGGCGGGGTTTGTAAGTGACTTTATGGACAGTCACTTCTGGACTTATTCTCAGGGGAAGCCAGTGGATGCCTGGAGTGGTGGCCAGCACCAACCCCGTGTACGCTGGGTTTTCTCTCCACGTACAGCGAATGACAAAGCTCAATTAGTAAATCGAGCAGAGGAGGAGGGGATGAACAACGGGCGCTGAGAGTCAAATAGAACCAAATTAACCAGCGTGGAGCAGGGACTCTGAGGCCAACCCTGGAGATAACTTGTCTCTGTCACGCAGCTTTGCTGGGAAGGAGGCGGGAAGCAGCCTGGCGGTGCCGGGGGCCCTCCGCCACAACCGCGTGGCTTCCCAGCCACCCCAGAATCTGCTGTGGGAAGTGCTCCCTGGCCCCATGGCCAGAGCTGCGCAAGCAGCTGCCATTGCGATGCTTCTATTAATATATTGTGTGGCTATCATCATGATCTTAATTACTCATCAATCCCTTCTCAGCAAGACAAGCTGGAGCGCTCTGGGCCTGGGTGGGTGCCAGCTGAGGGCTGGCGCCAGGAGGCTGGATACGCCAGAGCGCCCAGGGGAGGGAGCACATGGGGCGCCCGGGCAGGTGGGTCCCACACTGGGGCCGCCACCGGCCGCTGGACACCACCCGGCTCCCTCCCAGAGCAGGGCTGGGCCAGGAGGGGAGGCTGGCAGACACTGGGCCTTTGTGTCCTGCACCCCACGCGGCCCAGCCTAGAAACTGGTCACACCCCGCCTTGGGCTGCAGGCCTGGCCAAACACCGGGGCTCTCGGAGAGCAAGACTCAGGCCAGCGTGCTGAGTCCCCACTGGCGGCCTCGCCTGGGCCCTTCTCCCTGACCCAAAGCCCTGAGCTAGCAGAGACCAGGTGGCCGGGAGGCTGCAGGTGGGAGGAAAGAGGAAAGCAGGGTCCAGGTGGCCAGGGCAGCACAGGGGGCCCGCCAGCCCAGCCCCACACCAACGGGCAACACAAAAACAGATTTACCAGCCTCCGTCTTCTCTCTTCTTTCCTTCTCCCTTCTCTCTCCTTTTCCTCCCTCCCTTTTCTCCCTCTCTCTTCCTCCCTCTCTCTCTCTCCCTCTCTCCTTCTCTCTCTGTCCCTTTCCCTCCCTCTCTCTCCTTTCTTTTCCTCTCTTCCTCTGATAGGGTCTGGAGTCCCAAGTTCTTAGGAATCACAAAGAAACCAGCCAGTAATGCAAAGGCAAGAGGAGTTTATTAAGCCAGCTAGCTGGGGTCAAGCTCTTAGGCACCCAGGCCAAGGCAAGACCCTGAGTAAGGGGAAGCTTTAGATTATATAGGCATTACTTGCGTTATAATCCCCACGTACTTAAGTTCAAAAAAATCAAAGAAAAACGTAACTCGAGGAGAAACACAACTTAAGTTGTACAGGCAAGTTATTTGATATGTCTCTGGGATGTTCTAAATGTTAGTACGCCCTGCCCGCACCCGAGCAGTTCCCATAGATACCGCTGATAGGCTGCTGTTTTTCTTTTGCCCAGATGTCCTTCCCAAGGCCAAAAAGGAGGGTGATGTCGAGCCCTCGGTAACTCTCCATAGCAATATGGAAGCCCTGTGGCTTATTGAGCCTGCCTGCTGTTTTTCTTCCCTAACACCTCCCCTCTCTCTCCCTCTTTCACTCCTCCCTCTTCTCCAGCACATGGCACTCACCCACTCCTCTATCGGTCACAAGCACAGGCCTCTCTTGGAGACCACTGGGAGACATACTGATGTCCAGCGGAGCGGGATGAGCGCTGGGGCCTGCAGTTCTGTCCCTTCTGGAGCCTCCTCACCTTAAACCCCACACCTGAGCCCAGAGACCCACAGCAATGAGCCTATAGGAAAGGCTGACATCGTGGGGCACCTGCTGGGCGCTCCCACCCTCCGCTCTGTGCTCCCACACTGCCGGGCACTCAGCGCTGCCCAACCCAGTGGGGACTCCCAGGATCCCGGTTTGCTAGCGAAGGAAAGCGCCCAGCCCAGCTGGGAGTGTGGGAAGGCCAAGCCGCAGTGTGCCGCCAGGGGGCGCCCGCCCTCGGGCCCTGCGGGGCCTCCCCGTCCCCACCGCGGCCTGGCCCGCAACCCCAGGAGCTGCCCAAGGCCTTGGCGGGCGCCCCCCACAGGATGTCTGCGCTCCCCATCCCGCCGGATCCGGCTGCCACCCCCTCCGCAGTCCCCAGAGGCCACCTCCCACAGCCACACGGGCCCGCCGGAACCCAAGCGCACCCCCACGCTGGCTGCAGAAACTCCGGCAGCCGCGCAGAGACACCCCCAGCTCCCCAGGCGCCCCAGCGGAAGGAACAGGGCAGGGCCTCAGGCTAGTTGCTCCTGCCAGGCCGCGGGCTACAGGAAGATCCGAGCTCTGGAGTGCGGTTCCCGGTGCCTGTTGGGCATTTATAAGGCTGAACCCCAGAGAATTTAGGTAGTGACGAAAGGCCGGCCAGCGTCCCCCACGGAACCGCCAGCCCAGCCCCGAACACAGCTTTTCCCTAGTACGCATGAAGCGAGGGACTTCCAAACCGTGCGCTTGAGGGGCTTCGGGCAGAAAGGGAGGGCCGAGAGCCTGAGGGAGTGGCCCACAGTTGCAGGAAAAGTTGACACAGGCTCTCCGGGGTCCTGGGGGCACCTCGCAGGTCTGGGGTAGCGGAGGGAGGGAACAGGGCGGAGAAGGGGGTACCCAGAGTTCTGTGCATGATGGCACTTTGCAGGGAAGGAGAGTCAGACCCCAGGCGGGCGCCCACCCAGCTTGTTATTGCCCCCCACCCTGCGGTGGGGTGCACCTGGCTGGCACCCAGCCCAGAGATGGGTGGTCCCACCAGAGCACGCACTGCTCCAGCTTGCACAGGCGGGGATGGGGGGGGATCCTTCCCTGGCTCCCTCATTCATGCCCCTCAGACCCCCTCAACCCCGTGGGAGGGTCTCGGCTTTAGGGGTGTGTGTCTTTAGGGTGTCTTTACTCCCACCCATTAAAATCGCCCTTCCTCCCTTCTCTGCTCCCCCACATCTCCCAGCCCCAAGAAGACCCCCTATACCCCTATCCCGTGGGGCTCCCCCCCACACTGCCAGGCCACCTCTGCCTCTCCTGTCTGCTCGGGTCAGATGGTGACCCAGAACCTCATCTCACCCTCTGCATTCGTGGCTTCTTTGGTTTGCTTTGGGGGATTTGCTGGGAGCGGGTCCAGCGTGTGCTCCTTGCCTGTGAGCACCTCCTTGAGGCGTCCTGGTACTGTTGGACCCCCACCCTCACCCCCTGAGACTCCAGCTGGCTCCCACCCCCCACCATGCACTCCAGCCCTTCCTCCTCCAGATACTCTCGCTTCCTGGTGCTGTGACCCCTGGGCCTCAGGGCTTTTGCACGTGCAGTTACTCCTTTTCCCTCTCACTGCCCACCTGCACAGCTGCTCCCAGTCTCCGCGCCACCCCAGAAACATGTCCAGGCACACGTGGGTCCACCTCACCTGTGCCGCATCACAGACACCACACAAGACCCTGGAGCCTGTTGGTCCAGTGGTTCCTGCCTCAATATGGCCTGATCCTTGTGGTCAGCAGTGACCACACAGCAGCTGGGGCAGGATGAGCCCAGCAGGAGCACTTAGTCTGTTTCCCTCTCTGAACACCCCGCCTGCACACCCTACCGAGAAGGGGCCAGGGGCCAGTCACCCCTGCAGGCTGCTTCTCAGGGTTCCCCAAGGATGCAGACCCTGAGCCAGGAAACATCTTAGCATCTTCCTCATTGTCTTGGGGTGAAGGTGCTACCAGGAAGGAGGGATGCTGGGGATCTTGGTGCCTGTGGCAGCGGCTGGTCGTTCCTGGTGCTCTGTGGCCACATCCCTCTGTGTGCGTCATCTATGTTTCAAAAATCTCCAAAATAGAAAAATCTTTCATAAGAGATGCCTGGCTGGAAGCTGCCCGGCAGGCCTGGGGAGCCAGGAAGGGCATCTTGATGTGGGAGCTTTGGTGTCTTTTTGTGGCGCGTTACAGTCCTCAGGGGGCTGCTCTCAGCTCAGTGCTCAGGGGCCGCCTCCAGATGGTGCTCAGGGAATCAAGGAGCAGCGGAGATGGACCTTGGGGCTGCCCTTTGAACCCTCTCCACGGGCCCTGAGGAAGGGGTTTCAGGGAAGCAACCGAGCAACTCGGAAATGCAGTTCGGAGCAGGAGTCCCCAGCCAGCGTCCAGAATTGGGGTGGACTGTGCCAGTGTCCCTGCCTCAACCCTCCCGCCGCCTCCAGGGCTTCTAGGGCACCTGCCCCAACTTCTTTCATTAATTTATTTTTTATTAAAGAACTGCCCCAAAAAAACTGTGATTGACAAAATTACGCATAGTCGTGTTTTAGGCATAGGATATTTCAACACTAACCCCACCACCAGTGTCCGCATATTCCCTCCATACCGCCCGACTTCTAACTCCACAGGGCCCTCACCGACACCCCTCAGGCCCCCTCCATGGCAGCCTCCCCACTCCCCCACCTTCCGGCCTCACTCTGTGAAACTGGGGTGAAGATCCAGATGCCACACCCAGTTCTCTCCAGCAGAGGAGGCTGGGGGAGTCTCCCCACTCTGTCCCAACTCCCTGGGAAGGATCAGGGCATGACCAAGATCCCAGCCCTTGCAAGCTCCTAATCCTGGTTCTGCATGGGGTCATCATATCCAGGGGGTCCCCAGACTCAGCAGGTAGGCGCCCCTGGCCGTACCTGTCACCTGCGATCAGGGAGCACCAACCCTCCTCCCATCACCCACCATCTGCCTGCATCTCTCTCCGCAGTGCATGGGGTGGGGGCGGGGCACCCCAGCAGTGCTTGGAGAACCAGGGGCCTCTTCTGTGGGTGCCCAGACTTCCGGTTCAGGGCTTGGGCTGGCAGTTACTGAATGCAGTGGTGCTGAGGGGGCCCAGGCTGTAGGCAGCGGTGCTGGAGTAGGGGCTTGGGGTGTCGGACAGCTGGACGTGCGTCCCTTCCTGTCTGCTCTGTCCCTTCCTGTCTCTGCTCTGTCCTTCCCCTCACTTCCCTGACCCCAGCGGTCACTCTCCTCCTGTCCCCATTTCCCTCTGCTGCTCTCTATCTCCCCCTCTGGGTGCCTCTCATTCTGTAAAGGGGGAGTGGCTGCTCTGTGCCCGCCCCCTTGCTGGTGTTCCCTCATCCCACACCCACAGCAGGCCCAGGTTTGGGGGAGGGGGCCCTGGGGCCCTATCTGGGTGGCAGTGCTGACAGAAGAGATAGAATCGAACCTCGGCCTTGTCGGACCTGAGCCAGGGGTACGGCCAGGCTCTGCGGGGTGTCTGGGTGCAGGAGCGGCTGCTTGGGTGCACGTCTGGGTCTGTGTGCAGGGCTCCCGTGGGGAGCGGCTGGGGAGGCAGGGGTGTCTGTCGAGATGCATTTGCCAGCGTCTGGGCCTGTTTACGTCTGTCTGCGAGCGTGTGTGCATGTGTGTGTGCCTTTGTGTAGGCTGTCTGGGGGTGAGCCCCATGGCCTGAGGTCCCGCGCCTCAAGAGCAGACTCGTGTGTCTGTGGACCTGTCTAGGGTGCAGCCGTCCATGGCCCACGCCTGCCGCTTGCATTGTCTCAGCCGGTCCAGATCTTGCCTGGTAGGGAGGGAAATGGAGGCTTTCAGCAACACCCCTGCACACGCGCACACACACACACACACACACACACACACACACACACACACACACACATACAACTTTGAGGTGTGAGGACTTTGCTTTGCTGGCGGCTGAGAGCTGCCCCCCACCCCCACCACAGGCAGACCCCGTACAAATCCTGGCCCCTCAGCTATAGACGCCTGACCCTTGGCAAGTTGGGCCAATCCTGAATTCATCAGGTGAAAACGTATTGATCAAGAAAGACAGCAGATCTGCAGAGCTTGAAGTCAGAGCAGGAGCTCCCTGGGAAGGGCGAGAGGGCAGAGGGCGTGGGGAGGCTTTGGGCTGCGCAGTCTCCTGGGTCTGAGCTGCAGTGAGGCCTCCAGGAGAAGCCACTGAAGCTGCTCATCTATACCCGAGACTGGGCAGCGGGGCCGGCAAACGTTTTCTGATGTTCTCGCCACTTGCAGACTGGCGGGAAGAGAGCTGGGAGTGTGTAACGTCCCAGAGAGAGGCTGAGTGCAGGCTGTGAGCCCCTGCGACCCACTCTCCCCCCTCCACCCTGGGGAATCCTAGCCGGAGGCAGGGACAGAGTCCCCCATCCTGGCCGCACAGTCTTCCTGTCCAGCCTTGCCTGGCTATGTCCGTCCTCTTGAGGGCTCTGTCCCTCCCTCTGGGACTCCAAAGGGGTGAGGGACAAAGGGCTGCGTGTGGGAGGCCCTTGTCCTCCTCCAGGCCTGGCTCCTGGGAAGCAGGTGAGAACATGCTGTCTCAAGGCTGGCTGAGAGCGAAGGCCGCACGGTGTCTGCTGGAGGGGCCAAGCTTAGCATGCAGGAGGTCTAGGCTCATCCCTGGAACCACCTGCTCCCCCTGAGCACCACCAGAAGTGACCCCCACCATCAAGAGCATCATGACACCCCCCAAAAGATGTCCAATGGAGGGGGCCGGAGCGATAGTTCAACAGGTAGGGCGTTTGCCTTTGCGGGCTGGCCCATGCTGGCCTGGGTTCAATCCCTGGCATCCCATATGGTCCCCGAGCACCGCCAGGAGTAATTCCTGAGTGCAGAGCCAGGAGAAACCCCTGAGCATTGCCGGGTGTGACCCAAAAAAGCCCAAAAAAAAAAGTCCAATGGATAGAGGTCAGCTACGACAGGTAAAGCCTGGATCCACATATACCTGCTCTCCGCCTCAAGGAACATCTGTCACTTACTAAAATCTGCTGAGCTCCTGCTCCTCAGTGGGCCTCTCCCGACCCTACCACCCCTCTGTGCCCACCATCTGTCAGGGAAGGGCGTCCCCTTCATGTTCCAGCAGAGGAAACTGAAGCCCCGCGAGGGACAGAGTGCCTTGAGCACCCCGGCAAGCGGAGTCTCCAGACACTGTCCCGGCCTCTCGGGCCCTTGCTCTCTGCAGTCACCTCTGGCTCTCGGAGGTCGCTGGAGGCTTTGGGAAAGGATTCGAAGTGCATTAGCTTTTGTGCCTCTTGGGAGAGAAGTTTTGTGTCCTCTATCAGAAAATGAGAATGCCAAGTGCCCTTTTGGTGACGACACTTGACTCCTCTGAGTGAAAGGTCCCTCATTGCCGGGCACAGGACTCAAGCCCCAAAGCAGAGCAGAAAGGGCAAAGGTCAGGGCCTTTGACCTCTGTATCACAGGTACCCTGCAGGGTCTGCTTATTGAATAGTTGAATGATCGAATGCTCTCCTTGGCATAGCATGTTAGGATGTCTTGCTGAACGAGGCTCCATAGGGAGGCTGTAACATGAGTTACAGATTTCCCTTCCTGGCACATGATTCCTGAGTGCTACTAGTAGTGATCAGGTAAAAGAAAAAACTAGAGTAGGAAAGAGTGTTCAGGAGGGTAGGTGCTTGCCGACCACAGAGCCAACCCTGGTACAATTCCTGGCACATTTGGTCTGAGCCCTGCCAGGAGTGATCCCTGAGCACAGAGCCAGGAGTCAGCCCTGCACAGAGCCAGGTGTGGTCCAATGCTGTACGTGACCCTCTTGTTGGTCTCTATCTGCCTTCTCAAACCCCGGGCAATGAGGCAGGAGTGGTAGCACAGTGAGTAGGGCATTTGACCCAGGTTTGATCCCCGGCATCACATATAGTTCCCCAAGGACAGCCAGGAGTAATTCCTGAGTGCAGAGCCAGGAGTAACCACTGAGCAACATGGGTGTGACCCAAAAATGCACAAATAAAATAAAAACCCTCCCGGGCAATGTACATTTTATCCCTGCAGCTTGACCAGTCCAGAGCCTACATGTTTGAGGGCGCTGTGAACCACATCATCAGTGTATGTTTGTACATTAATAGGTGGGAGACAGAAATGAAATTCTAGACCTTATTTTTTTTTAGACATTTTTTAGTGCCCAAAAGTTTAGACAGTTTTAGAGACTCACAGACATGGGGCAGACCTGCTACTTGCTCTCCCTGTGCTCAGCCGCTTACGAGGCACCCGGGAGGGATGGCGGGTTCTAGCCCTGGCCCGCCACCCCAGCAGAGCCTCACAACAAGCCAGACGACCAACCCCACTCCATTGGGGCCGCCATTTTCCACATCCGGACTTCCCTCGTCAGAACTCCACCCAGCAGACCAGCCTATCATAGCCCAACTCGGCGCAGCCACAAGCGGCAGCGTGGTTCATCAATAAATGCTGTATTTAGAGGTGACTACAAGAGTATGCCACCCGCATGGCAAGCCTGGCAAGCTGCCCATGTCGTATTTGATATGCCAAATACCAGTAACAATTATATTAGGTCATTCCCATGACCTAATATAATGGTTTGAGGCTCTTTATGTTCCTGGAGCAAGCAGATGCCCTTGGGCTCTACTAGCATGAGACAGGACATATGGAGATGTTACTGGTGCCCGCTCGAGCAAAGATGATGAACAGGAAGATAGTGATAGTGATTTTTAGTGCCACAGCTTGGACCCCAGGGTGTCATACACGTAAGGCAAGTGCTCTACCAAGCTCTGACTCTAGACATCGGGATTTCACCCTGGGACTCAGGAGCCGCCAAAACTCTGAAAATTCCATGCCAAAGGCTAGAGAGATAGGACAGGGGGTGTAGCACGTGCCTTGCACATGGCTGACCCAAGGTTAGATCTCTGGAACCACATATGATGCCCTTAAGTAGACCAACAGGGATCTCTGAGTACAGAGCTAGGAGTAACTCCTGAGCACTGCCAGCTGTGAGCCCCCAATCAAAAAAGAATTTCTTTAGTTTTTTTTGGGGTCACACCTGGCAATGCTCGAAGTTTCTCCTGGAATTACTCAGGAATTACTTCTGGCAGTGCTCAAGGGACCATACAGGATGCCAGGCATCGAACCCAGACCCGCCACGTGCAAGGCAAAAGCTCTATCCACTGTGCTATCACTCCAGCCCCCCAAAAGAATTTCATACCTGACTAACGGCAACAGCACCAACTTAGTTTCAATA
The DNA here is from genome assembly GCA_021461705.1 of Cryptotis parvus. Lineage (NCBI taxonomy): Eukaryota > Metazoa > Chordata > Mammalia > Eulipotyphla > Soricidae > Cryptotis > Cryptotis parvus. Next base: position 23,852 of record JAJIBD010011320.1, read on the forward strand.
AGTGGTTTTATTACTGGTTAGATTTTACAAATTCTGATATTCGAACAGACTTCCACCTTAAAATTCTAAAACAACAAAGCGACCGTTGAGGGGGGTTGATTTTTTTTTTTTTTTTCTTTTGAAGACTATTCAAAGTAACAAACTTTTTTTCTTTTTTTTTTTTTTTCTTTTTTTACATTTTTGCTCTGGTCATAAATATACAGAGAGAAAAAGAGGGAGAAAAAAATGAACAAGTCATCCAAAGTATGGAGACAGAACAGTATTCCTAAGGCACGTGGCAGTCTTTGAAAATACAGAAGCTCCAGCCAACTCAAATGCTTGTTGTTGTTGTTGTTGCTGCTGCTGTTGTTTTTTCCTCGCTCAGTCCACAAACTGTACAGGGACACAAATATTGTGTTGCCAATAGATCTTCCAAGTAACTCCTCGGCTGCCTGGGCAAACCGGATACACACACGATTCTTTTCTTCCTCTGCTTCCCGCGAGATCCTAAATGTGGTTAGTTAGTTGCTCAAAGCCTCTATTTTTAAAATACACTTGGAATTCAACTAAAGATAATTTCTTTTTTAAAGAAATTGGGGCCGGGGGTGGGCAGGGGTGGGGGTGGAGAGAGGGACAGGTTTCGAGTTCTTAGAAAAGGTTGGTCAGAGTCGTTTGGGAGGGGCTGTGGGGCTCGTGGGCCTCCAGGTTGCCAGGCACGGAAGTTAAGACAGACGTCACAGTTGGCAGAGTGGGGCTAGTCAAGTCTGTGAGGGTGGTGGGCGTGCTGGAGGGGCTGAGCGAGGCGTTAGAGAGCTCCGAGGCGGGACCTGAGGGCGTCCCTGACTGCAGTGCCGCCTCCGTGGATTTGTCCACGCCCGTGTTTTCCTGCCGTAAGAGGTTGCGCCTGAATTTGGCCCAGGCGTTCTGGAACCAAACCTGCATGGGGCGAGAGCAGGGGCAGGTTAGGGGATTGCGGAGGGATGTGGGGGTTAGGGATGTATTACCTACCCTGCCGGCAGAACGCACAGGTGCGTCTGGGTGATGCACACAGAGGAGAGCTGGAGGCGCCACCGAGCAATGTTTGGATCTTAAGGAAATAAAGACACTGTTTCCACAAACGGACCCTCAGTAGGTTTGCCACACTCGGGGAAGGCTCCCTCAGGGCCACACGGCTCATCGGCGGTGGAGCCACCAGCTATGTGGCGTGGTTGAGCCCTTGGCAATGCGCTCAGCCCAAATAAATGTGCTCGGTGCAAATGTCTGGGAGTGAAAAGACACTCCAGCTCCCAAGACTGGAGTGTGGGCAGGAAGGGTTTCACCACCATCTGTATCCTGGCAACATGCTGAGTGGATCATGGTTTGGACTGACTGGGTTTGGGGGTTCCCATTCCTGGTAGCGCACAGTCAAGGGCCTCTAGGGACAGACATCAAACCTAGGCTCCTGGTGGGCTGCTCTCTGATGCAAAATAGATTCTTAAAATTCATTTTGGGGGCTAGAGCGATAGTACAGCAGGTAGCGCATTTGCTTTGCGGCGGCCGACCGGGTTTGATCCCCTGGCATCCCATACGGTTCCATGAGCACCGCCAGAATAATCCCTGAGTATTGCTGGGTGTGACCCAAAAAGCAAAAATAGTAATAATAATAATAATAATAATAATAATAATAATAATAAAGCTTAAAAATTTATTTTACCTGGGCCAGGATGTGCCTTGGCAACAGGGTACTTGTCTTGCTTGCACAAGGTTTGATGGCCAGAAAGGTAAAATAATAATAATAATAATAATAATAATAATAATAATAATAATAATAGCAACAACAACACAGTGGGTGATTTGAGCATTGCGGGGAGGTTGGGGCCACACCTAGCAATGCTCAGGGATCACTCCTCGTAGGTATTGGGGGTCCATATGAGATGCCAGGGATCGAACCGAGTCAGATGCATGCAAGGCAAATGCCTTTCCCACAGTACCATAAATTATTTTAGTCTTAATCTTACTAGTTGGTTTTTTTTTTTTTAATGTAGCTAGGGGAAAGTTGTACGTGCAAAATGTGGCTCACACTGAATTTCTTTTGCTTTTTTTGCCCACTCCTAGTGAGCACTATATAAGTACTGCTGCGGGGGTGGATGGGGGTGGTTCTGGGGCACAAACCTGGGGTCTCAAGCACACGAGGTCTGAGCTCTCCTATTTGCACCACAGTCCAGGCCCCTTCATGTTGCATTTCTATTTTTTACTTAATGTCTATAAAATATATTTCAACAAACATAAGAACTGCAGCGTAAAAAAACTATAAAAATCTCTGCTATAAAAATATAAACTATAAAGATTAAATGAGCATTTAAAACTGTTCATTTAAAATGTATATGAAGGGGCTGGAGAGATAGTACAGCAGAGGAAAGATTTGCTGTGGACGCAGGCGACCTAGGTGAGGGGCTCAGCTCATACTCACCAGGGTTAGTCCCTGAGTGCAGGCAGGAAGAAGCCTGAACACTGCTGGGTGTGGCCCCACAGCCAAATAAATAAATAAAATAAAATGTACATATACAGAGAGGTCAGAGAGATAGTCCAAGGGGTTAGGCACTTGCCTTGGATGCAGCTGGTCCTGGTTTAATCACCAGCACTGAGCACCAGCACTGAGCATTGTCCCCTGAGCACCACTAGGAGTGACCCTGGGCACAGAGCCAGGAGTAGCCCCTGAGCGTCGCTAGATGTTGCCTCAAACCTCCTTCCTAATAAAATTAATTAAAAAATAAAATTAATATGGGTTTGTAAAAAATTTTATGTTGTGCATCTAATGGACTGTTCAGGCTGGAAAATATGCACAAACCTTCGTCATTTTCCACGAAGGCTGACAGGTTCACTCTTCTCTGCAATTGCCTTATAAGCAGACAAGAGATTCCAGAAGATCCTGTCGGTGTCATTTTGACAGTGTTTTGTTTCTGCTATTTCCTGTATTTCTGGGAGATACTAGCGTGACTTAAGGAGCACAATGGAATCTGCGGCATGACGGAGAGGAAGGAGACACGGACCCCACTCCCGGTCCCCGTGGGGTGGAGAAGCCATTGGGTGCCCCGCATGCGAGTGTCAGTGTCAGGGAGACAGAGCAGGAAGAGGCCTTGGTGGGGTACCCTGCGGATCCCCCTCCTGATGCCTGGCCTATTCGTTAGGGGGCAGGCGGGTGTATTAGAAGCGAGCCTGCTTGTGGAAAGAATCAGGGTTTAGTTTCATTTTCCCTATGACATGTGTGTGTACACGGACACACACATGCACACATATACCCCTACACTCGAGCCTGCATGCATGCCAGCTCCCAGGGCCCCCAAGAGAGCAGTCCTTGAGGGCCAGCTGCACCGGAGGTCCTTGCAGGGCTTTGGAGCGAGGCTAAGAAATCCAGGCCCCTGTGGACCGAAGGGGGAGGTGTTCCCGACACAACACGCCCACAGGCAAGTCATGGCATCCCTTTCCATAAGGAAGACCCTCACCGGATCTTCCGTAAAATGGAGGACCTGGGGAAGGCTCGGCCTCGGGCTGTCCAGCTGCACACTCCAGATGTGTCTTCCCTGGGGTCTCCATCAGGGGTAGGCACTAACTCCAGGGCCAGGCCTCCCCCTGGGACCACCCCCCGTCCCCCCACACCAGCTTCTATAGCTTATGATCTCAACCCCGTGATACAATTTGCCCGATCGACACAAAGCAGTCACAGAATCCTGGAATCAGGGACAGACAAGGACCCTGTGACGTGGGAAAACGAAGGCCATGTCCCCAGGGTGCCCCCACTTCCAGGGAAGACAGACATTCCCTGGCTTGGGGCTGGAGGTCCTCCTAGGACCTCTTTGGGACCTTGCAAAAGTTTTTATTTTCTAAGGCCACCGTTCAATGTATTCTTCCCGGGGGTGCCGCCCATCCCTGGCCTACAAAAACTTAGAAGGGCCCAAGGACTGGCAGATGGAGCAAAGCAACAGGCAACACCCCTAAGGCCCTAGGGAGGGAGGAAGCAGCCAGCCCTGGAGGAAGCTCAAGGGTCCCTTTGTCACCGCCCTGGCCTGTGTCTGACTCTCCAGAGCGGCTGGAGTGGGGGGCCAAGGAGGGGAGCCCGGAAGCAGTTACCTGCTACTGTATTTCCCTGGGCCCCCACTCACAGCAGTTTGTAAACAGTGACACCATCTTCCGCGGGTGCTGGCTCTGGACCGGAGGGTGAGAACCTGCCACCAGCCCAATCCTGTGCTGGGGTAGTTAGTGTCGGACCTCACCCCAGTTTTCCACCTTTCTCAGGCTTCTCCCAGCCTTCAAAATGCCCCTCCCAAGAGCTGGTTGGGGCAGGGCATCTGACTAAGTCTCCTTCAAATCCCTGGAGCCATGGCAGGGGCCTGAGCAAGATGGCGGCTTGGCGCTAGGAGTCGGGTCACAGCAGTGTTAGGATGTGCCAGGCCCGGCCACCTCCAACACGCAGTCAGAGCCCGCCCCACGGTAAGGCACACAGAAGGAGGGTGAGTATCCCCACGTTAGAGAGGCTCACAGGGACGCTCCTTGCCGGGTCACCTAGAGGTGAAGCTGAGCAGAATCCAGATCTGTCTGCACCCAGAGTCAGAGCTGCCTGACCACATAATCCCCAGTGAGTCAGCGAAGTGAGCGACGGAGTGAAGGATGGAGTGCGTGGATGAGGGGGCGAGTGAGTGAGTGCAGGAACAACTGAGGAGCGAGAAGGGCATGAGTGAACAAGTGAATGGAGGCGTGAATGAGCGAATGAAGAAACGAGCAAGTGAACGAGCGAATGAAGAAGTGAACGAGTGAATGGCGAATGAAGAAGCGAGCAAGTGAACGAGCGAATGAAGAAGTAAACGCAGTGAATGAGCGAATGAAGAAGTGAACGAGTGAATGAACGAATGAAGAAGTGAACGAGAGAATGAGTGAATGAATTAATGAATGAGTGAATGAATAAGTAGATGAATTAATGAATAAATGAGTGAATGAATTAATGAATAAATGAGTGAATGAGTGAATAAGTGAATGATTGACCGAATGAATGAGAAATGAATGAGTGAATGAATAAGCGAATGAACGAGTAAGTGAATAAATGAGCAAATGAATGAGCGAAAGAATGAATGAGTAGTGAATTAATGAGTGAGCGAATAAAGGTGTGAGTACACAAAGGCGTCGAGATGGCCCAGAACTCTGTCACTGAGCTAGCTCTGCAGTCCTGATTCTGCTCCAGGTCAACCAAGCGAGCCTGGGCTAAACCCTAAGCTGCCTCAGTTTCCCCACCTGTACCCCAGGGGCAGGCTCCCTCTGCTCCCTGTGCGAATGCCCTCCCCACGCACCCCAGCCCCCAGAGGAACCCCCACCTGCCCTCTGGCCCTGCAAGCGTCCTCACAAGTCCCTTCCCGGGCTTCCCATCTGCCCTGCACAGCAAATGCCCCCTTCTCCCCGCCCCAGGTTTCTGATGTTAATGAACCTTCCCTGCCACAGGCGGCCTTGGGGTGGCCCAGCATCCGCCATCGCCATCGGGCAACAGAAATCCTGACAGTCCTCCGTGCAGCCACAGAGGGAATGTGACAAGTGTCATGTGACAAAAGGAAGCGTGTCATCCTCGGGCACCGCGACTTCCTAAGAAATACCAGCACGGCCACTGCTTGCTCGGAAGCTCCAGGCAGGGTCCCAGGCAAGTTCAAAGCAGCACCCACGGACTGGGGAGCGGCACCCATGACCGGGACAGCAAACTGAGAAACGGTCTCAGGCAAGGGGGCACACCGGACCCACGGCATAACTCCAAAACTGCACACCTGGACTTTTGGTTCCCTGTACTGTCTTCTTTGGTTGGTCATTCGAACCACATCGGCTAACACTCAGGACTTACCTCCTGGCTCTGTGCTCAGAGATCACTCCTGGTGGGGCCTGACAGACCTTGCTGGGAGCCAGGGATAGAACCTGTGACAGCTGTGTGGAGGCAGAGCCCTCCCCGCTATCTTATAGCTCCAGCCCTGTACTCTCACAAGGATCTTCCTTCCTCCTTTCTATCATTTTTTTCTGTTTTTTTTTCTTTTGGCTTGTTTGTTTTTTGGGGTCACACGCTGCAATGTTCAGGGATTAGTCCTGACTCTGCACTCAGGAATTACTCCTGACAGTGCTCAAGGGACCATATGGGATTCTGGGGATCGAACCTGGGTTGACTGTGTGCAAGGCAAACGCCCTCCCTGCTTACTATCACTTCAGCACTCCCCACCCCCACCTCCCACTAGCTTTCGAACTAGTCTGTATAGTAATGTTATTATTTTATGCACTTAAAGAGTGCAAAAAATTATAACTATTTTATGCATTTGAGAGTTTTTTTTTGTTTGTTTGTTTTGGAGTTTAGGTCTCACCCAATGCTCAGGAGTTACTTCTAGCTCTGTACTCAGGAATCACTCCTGTTGGTGCTCAGGGGATCATACAGGATGCCAAGGATCGAACCAGAGTCAGTCACATGCAAGGCAAATGCCCTCCATACCCGCTGTACTATCGCTCTGGCCCTGTAAAACAAGTTTTCTGAGTCCTTGTTTTCTGTTTTCTTGTTTTGCTGAGCCTTGTTTTCAGCTTCAGTCTACAACTACTTTGCTGTGAGGCCCGAGGCAAGCCACTGCCCCTCTCTGGGCTTTAGCTCCCACCAATCAACAGGCAGGATACAGCCAATTGCTCTGCAATCCCACAAGTGTCTGTGGCTTGGACAGGAGACTCCCCCACAGACCTGTGGGAAACAGGTATGGTCGTGCCCATTCTCGCCAGGTTGCAGAGAAAGGGGGCAGCCCTTCCGCTGCTCACCCACGTTTAAACATCATCCCTCCGGGAGTCATTCCTGATTACTTCTTTTGTTAAATACAAGAAAAGCCTCACAGCACCCCAGCTCATTTCCTTTGAGCAAATTCATCTTCGTCAAGAAATAAGTAAGGGGGTTGGAGAGATAGCATAGAGGAGAGGGCATTTGCCTTGCACGCGGCCAACCCAGGTTCAATCCCCAGCATCCCATGTGCCCCCCCATCACCACCAGGAGTAATTCCTGAGTGCAGAGCCAGGAATAACCCTTAGCATCGTTGGGTATGACCGAACAGGGAGGGAGGGAGGGAGGGAGGGAGGGAGAGGGAGGGAGGGAGGGAGGGGAGGAGAGAGAGAGAGAGGAGGGAGGAAGGAAGGAAGGAAGGAAAGGAAGGAAGGAAGGAAGGAAGGAAGGAAGAAGAGAGAAAAAGGGTGCAGTAGCTAAATAAATCTGGAAAATGTCAGATTCGACAAAGCTGTGAGTCCTTGGGAGTTTTTCACTCCTGGTATTAATACTAAAGTGTTCCGGTCTCTAACAGAAAGTCACAGTCCATCTTAAGCATTTGCCAAACTTCTTTGTCCTGGAAATCATTTAAAAGGCCATGTTTTATTATGCACTATCGCAAATACAGAGAAAATGCACAGGGATTAACCTTATCGCCATTTTAATTACTTATACAAACCCAGATGTCGCACATCTGGACTGTACATTCCAGAGGGTCTGTTCACTGGCTTGATGCTGAGTCCTGGTCGCCTCACGCCCTGCCCAACACACGGCACAAGGCCAGTCTGTTTGTTGAGTCTGAACAAACAGGACAAGTTCAAGTTCTCAGCTTCTGCATTCTCACACAGGTTAATGACCGCTAATTGGCTATCTGAAGACCGTTTGGGGGCTGGAGAGATAGTTCAGTGAGTTGGAGGGCATGTCTGGCCCCCAGTGACCCTTCAGCACTGAGTCAGGAGCAGCCCAGAACCACTGTCAGGGTGTTCCCCTCCACCCACACCCCCAAAAAAAGTTTTTAGCTGTTGGTGGTTAAAATGTATTTTCTTTCTTTCTCAGGAACTCCCACTAAGACTTTCACCCACCCATGGGAGTGGAGAGATAGGACCATGGGTAAGGCTCCTGCCGGCATGCAGACAACCTGGGCTCGATCCCTGACATTCCATGGTTCTGTGAGCACCACTAGGAGTGATCCCTGAGCACAGAACCAGGAGTAAGCCCTGAGCACTGCCAGCATGACTCCCAAAACTAAAAAAAAAAAAAAAAAAAAAAAGACCTTTCCACCTTTCCCCACCTAAATCAATCTAAATTAATCAGTTCCCCCATCCAAGCATCCTACACTCAGACTCCTGGCCCCTCCCAGGGAGGAAACGTGGACTCCGAGACATCAGTGCCCAGCTAGGGGCCAGCCGCCAGGTAGAGGCAAAGCTCCATGTCTGACAAGACCTCTGGCCTAGGGCCATTCTGTCTCCTGGCCACCATGCCCACCAGTGGAAAGTGAGTACTGGGCTGTGACCTGCTGTTGGTGCTGACGAATGTGAGTGCTTTCATCTACCTGGAGGCTTTATAACAGAATCCTGCCTTTCTACCAAGTCTGGCTGCAATCCCGGGTGCCTCCGGGCTGTCGCCACCTCCACGTTGAGCTGGATCAGAAAATGCTTTGGAGGGCGGAGCGATAGCCCAGTGGGTAGGGTGTTTGCCTTGCATGCGGCCGGCCCTTGCCGGCCTAGGTGCGATCCCTGGCATCCCATATGGTCCCGAACACCGCCAGGAGTGATTCCTGAGTGCAGAGCCAGGAGAAACCCCTGAGCATTGCGGGTGTGACCCAAAAAGCAAAAAAAAAAAAAAAAAAAAGAAAGAAAAGAAAATGCTTTGGAGGGCTGGAGCGATAGTCCAGCCCGGTAGGGCATTGCCTCGCACGCAGCTGGCCCAAGTTTGATCCTTGGCATCCCATACGGTCCCCTGAGTACAGCCAGGAGTAATCCCTGAGTGAAGAACCAGAGGTAATCCCTGTGTGTTGCCGGTGTGACCCAAAAGCAAAAAAAAAAAAAAAAAAAAAAAAAAAAAAAAGCTTTGGAATTAGACCACAGAGGCCCGGGCTTTGTTGCTGCTGGGCAAAGGGACTCAAGTCTCTGTGCTCTTCCCCTTCAGCTGCAGGGAAGGACAATTAGCGTTCTCAGACATGTGCAAGAGGCTGGCAGGCTGAACTCTGCTCGGCAAGTTTAGAAAACCAACATGCCCGAGTCCCTGAGCTATTCTTTAGAAACCAGGCTTTCTTTTTGATCATCTCCTCTCCTCTTCGTCACCCTCAAGTGACATTGCCATTATACAGCCGAGGCCACTACAGCTTAAGAGAGGTGAAGTCGCCGGCTCTTGTCACACAGCCAGTATGCAGGAGCGCGGAGCAATAGAGCAGGGCAGGTGTGTAAGTGTAGAAAGGTGGACAGCCACCGGCTGGCCAGAGAGAGAATACAGCAGGCACTTGCCTTGCTCCTGGCCGACCCAGGTTCAATCCCGGCCCCCAAATGCTACCCTGGGGCGGGGTAGCCCCGGCAGGGCGTGCCTGCAGCGGCCGGCCTGGCCGGCCGGGTTCGACCCCCGGCATCCCATATGGTCCCCGAGCACCGCCAGGAGTAATTCCTGAGCAAAGAGCCAGGAGTAACCCCCTGAGCACCGCGGGTGTGCCCCAAAAGCAAAAAAAAAAATGCTTCCCCAAGTCCCACCAGGAGTGATCGCTGAGCACCGAGCCAGGAGTAAGCTCTGAGCACCACTAGGAGTGGCTCCCAAACACACACACACACACACACACACACACACAAATAAATGCATGAATGAATGAATAGATAGATAAATACATAAAATGCACAGGTTTTGGCACTTTTTTTTTGGTGGCTGACCCTGGTTTGATCCCTGGCACCATGGATGGTTCCCTGAGCACTGCTAGAAGTGAGCCCTGAGTGCTGAGCCAGGAACAGGCCCTGAGCACAGCAGGGTGTGACATACCCACACACATTTAAGAAACACTGTTCTGGGGCCGGAGCAATAGCCCAGCGGGTAGGGCATTTTCCTTGCATGCAGTTGGCCTGGGTTTGATTCCCTGGCATCCTATATGGTCCCCCAAGCACTGCTAGGAGTATTTTTTTTAAGTGCAGAACCAGGAGTAATCCCTGAGCATCAGTCGGGTGTGACCCAAAAAGATTAGATAGGTAGATAGGTAGATGATAGGAAGGATGGAGAGATGGATGGAGGGATGGATGGAGTGATGGATGGATGGAGGGATGGAGGGATGGAGGGATGGAGGGATGGAGGGAGGAGGGAGGGAGGGAGGGGGGAGGGATGGATGGAGGGAGGGATGGATGGATAGCACTATTCTGTTCAGTGGTTCTAACTGCTGGCCTGTGGACCAGTCTGCGGGCAGGTGTGAGAAAGTGGAAGAGCCCTAGGCTGGACGTCATGTCAGATTGCTCCAAATTCCAGAAAGGATACTACAGCTCAGGCTTCCCGGACTGGCAGAGCTCAGGTCCCACAGACTCAGTGAGCTCTGAGATGCCTGCCTATGTGTGTGTGCGTGCACACACACACACACACACACACACACACACACACACACACACCCTCCATCAGCCACCTGAGAACACAGCACCACCCAACCTGTCCAACCCAGAGTAGGCACCACACACAACAGGCCTCTAACTGTTAGGGCTTGTATAGACAGAGGACGGGTGGCAGTATCGTGGGCACCAGTTAGACCAGCCGGCACCAGGCTGGAACTTCCCATTCATTGTCTTGATCCACAACCGTCCTCCAGGAAAAAAAGCATCACCTCTACCTCACGGACAAAGAACTGGGCCCAGAGAGGACAAGTCAAAGCCCTCCCGGTCACCTGCTGTTAAGTCCAGCAGGATCTGGAACAGTCTGTTAGCGGCCAACGTCACACCCACCCACCCCGGACAGCTTGCCCAGACCCCAACTCCCAGCTGGACTATCAGCATTCAAAGCACTCCGGAGAGGGCCTCGTTTTGCCATTTCCCGCCTCCTGGAACCTGAGATCACTTCATTTCACTGTCCTAAACCTCTCATCTGTAAATTGTGTGGGAAAGGGCTGGAGCGAAGGCTCTAAAAACCAGAGTATGGGGCCGGGGCCGAGCAATAGCACAGCAGGGAGGGCATTTGCCTTGCTCACAGCCAACCCAGGTTTGATCCTGGCATCCCATCTGGTCCCCGAGCACCAGATGGGATAATTCCTGAGTGCAGGAATAATTCCTGAGTGCAGAGTCAGGAGGAAGCCCTGAGCATTGCTGGGTGTGACCCCAAACAAGAAAAAGATAAAAAGAAAAAGAACTGGAGTCCTTGCTTCTTTCTCTTCTAATTGTTTTTCCACTTTTGGGTCACCCAGTGGTGTGTCGGCTTAGCTCTGGCTCCCAGTAGGGCTCAGGGGACCACATGTGCGGCAGGGGACTCAACCAGGACGGCTGCATGCAGGCAAGTGCCTTACCCACTGTAACATTGCTCCTGCCCCTGGAGCACAGGCGTGTCTGCGAGAACCCTGGTGCCAGCTAGTCAATCCCCGCCTGCCAGGTGAGGCCTTGGCAGGCAGGAGGAATGAGTAGGAAGCGATAAAGTGGACATGTGGCCGGAAAGAGAAACTCTGCACACGGCTACTACTTGTGAGCAGTTGAACTGTGAGTGAGTTAAAGATCTGTGTGGGGTCCGGAGGGAAAACAGGGGGCCTGGTATTGCCTCGGCTCGACACCCCCAACAACACAGGGGCCCTAAGTGTCAGTCACGCTCAGAGCTCCCTTGGTGCTAGGTAGCCAAGCGGGAGCACGCATAGTTCCCCCATCTCACAGGACAGAGGGTGGGGGTGGGTGCCCCTCACTAGCCAAGTCTGACTCTGGGCACAGGGATACCCGTTAGAGCTGTTCTCTCCCTCGCTGCCCCGCCGCTGGTGGATGGATGGTGAAACTCAACAAACAAACATCTTGAGCAGATCTTTCCAGGTACCTGACATACAGGCACGCTGACTCTGGTTAGTAGACACACTGCAACTGTGGTCCACTCATTCATTCCTGTGGCCCCAGGGCCCTGGGGGCCAGCAGTGCCATGATCAGATGCAAGAATGTCAGAGAACATTCTGGAAATTACACTGGCACCTCAATCAGGAAACCAAGTTCCCCATCGGCAACAGCGGTTGGCTCTGCCTCTGCATTTACCTCAGCTCTGGCACACATTCACCCTTGGCATCTGGATAATGTGGGCCCCGATGGCGCCCTATTTTACAAACGCCACAAGTGTGCTTGCGCCTCTAATCCATCCCAGACACGCAGCCGGAGAGAAGAGGCACAGAAGCTAAGTCAGGCCTTTTCAGCACCAGCACTGCCTGGCTCCAAGTCCCAGGCCCCGTGGGATTCAGGGGGCTGATCACCTGCTCCACACGGAAGGGCAGGCTTAGGGGAAGGGAGCTAATGTGGCCTAGCAACCACAGGACGGAGCAACCGCCATTCCAGTGAGACACCTGGGGGCCACCAAGGAGAGGGTCAGATTAAACCCCCTCTAAGAAAAAGTTGCAACACCCTCCAGGTGCTTAGCAATGCCGCCCCCTCAGCCCAGGTGCCTCCGGCAGGGAAGAGTCAGGAGAAGACAGAGGTGGGCTCAGAGAAATGCATCTGCACCCAACTGGCTGGCTCTCACCTCCCTGGCTACATCATCAAGCTCTCCGGAGCGCTAGGAGCAGGCGGAGACCGGGATCTCCCACTCCTAGGATCTGTCTGCCTCCACCATCATCCCATCACATACTTCCCTACCCCACCCCTGCTTAGAGACTGGCAAGAAAACTTGGGGGCAGTTATGCAGGCGTCACATTCACTCTCGACACCTGGTGTCAAACATCTCTCTGCCGACCTTAGCCCCACAGACACCCCCCAGGACCTGGGCACAGAGGGTGGGTCAAGTCAGACTGGGCTGGACTTGGTCCCACCATTGACCTTTCCTGCTGTGAGCCCAAAAATGAGCATTGGCAACCCGAGGACCTGACTCTCCAAGGGAGAACTAGGAGAGATGATCCCCCTAAGAGAGAACAGAATGGGGGCTGGGAGAGATTTCGGCAATGGGGAGGGAGTTTGCCTTGTACACCACCGACCGGCCCCCCCATAAGGTCCAGGAGTGGCCTGGCCAGGAGTGATCTCTGAGCTCAGAGTCAAGAACAAACTTTGAGCATCACTGGGGGTGGCACAAACCGCATCATCCCCAGCCCTGCCAAAAAAAGAGTGTAAAGAATAAGAAACTGAAGTTCAGCATCCAGAGTCATGATTCATGCTAATTTCAATTCATTAACAGGGTTAATTATTCGAGTTAATCGTCCGTCCAGGGAGCAGTTGTCAGTCTCTGTGGCGGACACTTACATCACCCCTGGATCCTCTAGTCTGCAGTGCAGAGTCTCGCTTCATAAACCGTGAGTTCAACCCCACGGGGACTGCAGAAATCCACGCAGGAATCATGAAAACTTGGTTTTGAAGTTTACTGAGGATTTAGGATCAGTGTCGGGTTTGCTTAGCTTCTCCATGCCCAGGCTCACATAAAAGTTTCTCAGACTCACAAGTGAAAGCGTTTAAGCAGCCCTAGTGGAAATAATCTATGAGGTCACTTCCCTAGGAGAAATCCAGTTTGGAGAAGGAGGCTAGGATCTGAGAAGAGTTTGGGTCGGTTCAGAGCCTGGGGTTGTCCACACTGGGGTTTTGAGCACCCTGGAGGTGACGGACAGCGCTGTCCGTCTGTCGAGAGAGCTCTGGCTGCTCCCTCAGAAGACGAGGCTGAGTTGCAGAGCTCCCTTCCACGGCTCCCCCCAAGTCTCCTGCTGGCAGAACCCAGCACCTTCCCCACGCCCGCCCCGTGCACCAAATCCTGCTTCTGGGAGAGTTTGGCAGACAACAGAGATGGAAGGAAAATCTGGAGTGGTGCAAGGAGAGAACCAGTGAGACTGAAGAAGGAGAAACAGTAAGTGGCCGGAGCAGGTGCAAGGAAGGACATGGTAAAGGATGGACATCGTGTAAGGATGGACATCCGGGGCTGGCGAAGACAGAGAGGCGGATGGTGGTGGGGGGCAACCGGGAGAGCAGAGGAGTGGGAACTGATCTAAAATGCTTTAAAAATATGATTTTAACAGCGGGAACCTATTTCCCTGTTGTTTGAGTAATAAATAGCAACTGAGAATTGTTTACAAGAAAGAAAAGCAGCTGTGGGGACAGGACCTGGGGATGCACATTTACAAAACCGAAAGAGTGACAAGCGCAGGCTGCAAAAGACCAGGTAAAGCGGCCGAGGGAGCAGATGAAAATAAGGCCGAGGGCCAGAGCCATAGTCCAGGATAGGCCAGCAGAGAGGGCACTTGCCTTGCTTTAGGCCAAGCTGGGTTGGATTCCCAGAATCCCCTATGGTTCCCCCACCCCACCCTCACCAGCACCACCAGGAGTAAGTCCTGAGTGCAGAGCCAGGAGTTAACCCTGAGCATCACTGGGTGTGACCCTAAAAGCCAACAAATAAATTAATACATGAGGTGTTGAGCTGAAGAGACTATCAAAGACAAAGGCAGGTGAGGCAAGGGACGTCCTTCAGTGACTGCCGCTCTGTAGCCAGCAGACCCCTGCCCCTATCCCTACCCCCTCCTCCTCCTGCCCCCCAGCCCTGCCTGTGCTGACCTGGAGGACCCGCTTGGTGAGGCCCGTCTTTTGCGCGAGCTGCTTCAAGTCCTTAGCGTCGGGGTTGTGGTTAATGGCAAAATAAGACTTCATGGTCCGAAGCTGGTGGTGCTTGAAGGAGGTGCGCATGCGCTTGGTCTTCTGACTGCTCGGGTAGGGCTGGTCCCGGTCCAGGTGCTCCGCCTCATTCTCGTTGCAGCTCAGCGCTGGGGAGGAGACGATGAGGCGCCAGTGAGGCAGGTGAACCTCCAGACACACCCAAGCCCCCAACGCCAATAGAGCCAAAGATTCTACCCACCTCCCCAGGGGTGGGGTGGGGGGTTGGAGGAAGAGTGAGACAAGGGTCCCTTGTGAATGTGAAGTTCACTTTGCCATTCAGCTGGATTCAAACCCTCTGAGTCCTGCTGAGCCAAGGTACAATCTTACATGACAACAGTCGCTGGGACTTCACAGCTTATTTGATCTAGAAGATGTGCTAAACTTCTACAATTGCACTGAATCCCTCAAACAATCTCAATGAGTTAGCCATTATTATTATTTTTAATTTGTATTATGATTTTACAGATGTTGAAACTGGGAGGCTCAGAAAAGGAAGTCACTGGAAGCCCAGGGAATCTTGATCCTGTTCTTCCCGATGCTCCCAAGGATGTGGGCTGTCTCCCTCCAGACTCCCAGGCCCCACACCGTGAGAGTGAGAGAGACATCTCATGCTCATCGCTCGCATCAGTTCCCACACCCCAAAACTCTGTACACCGGCTGCCCCAGAATCTGAGCTGAAGGTCGAACATCGAATGTTATAGTTTAATCCCCTCCGCTGCCCCGGGAGCAGCTGTTTCCGGCTTTACAAATGGGGCAAATGAGGGAAGGGGAGGGTAGCACTCCTCCTCAGGAAATCAGAGTGACAGATTCTAAGTGGAAGCGGAAGGAGGCTAGGGAAAGAAATTAACATGTAATCGACACCTCGGAGATGCCTTTGACTTTACATGCAGTCTGGAACATTCTCTCTGGCAGGAGGAAGCTACTTTCCCATTTTAGAGATGGAGAAACTAAAGCTCAGGGAAATACAGTCCCATGCAGACAGTCTGACAATGTAGCTGCTAAGCCTAGATTACTTCTACCACACCACAGAGGCTGGAAAGGGGAATCGGGATCTTTGGGGTACCTGTCCCACCCAGGCGGGGGCCCCAGGCTACCTGTACCTGGAAGGGTGGGGAGACCGGGAGAAAGTCTCAGAAAGTTGTTTGGCAACCTGGTGAATGAGGGAGACATCCAGGACCCTAGTCCAAGAGACTTACGTCATCTCCCCAACCATCCCATACATAAGTCTCACTTCGGGGAAAGTCTCCTGGGGGGGATAAATTCAGTTCCCCTAAAGTGGGCAGCAGAGAATATATCTGGGGGCACTATCTACTGCCCATAAAACAGCTGCAAGATTTGGCAAAAAGAAAAAAAAAACAAGTAAACAAAACAAAACAACAGGTTCCCAGTAAAATTTTAATTTTAGGTAAAGAAGCGATTTTGTGAGCATAAAAAAAATCTTAAATAGTAGGCAGGAACCTAAATATTGGCTGGTGGCTTACCAGATCTTCAAGTGCACAGTATTCACATATACCCACACTGTACGTGTTGTTATTTAAGATGCCAAGACTACCCAGAACACACTTACACTGCAGGGGCAATGGTTGTTTCCCGGTGCCAAGCTGAGCTGGGTACCCCACATTTTTCTGAGAACAAACAGGAGTCCTGAGGACCCCACTCCATCCCTTCCAGAAAGAGTCTGACAGACCTGTCCCTCTCTTCCTCCTGCTAGAAACTGAGTGTGACCTGAGGGTCCCTTCCTGCACCCGAGTAGTTCCCCCTCACCGACCCAGACCGCACGCCCGCACAGAGCAAAGAACAGGGGTCCCGGCAATTTACCAGGGACTGGGACTGCCAGCAAGTGGGATTCATGGAAACTGCCCACCCTCCAGGGAGCCAAGCTTTCCTCAGCCCCAATCCCCAGCTCCAGAGGGGTGGGGGCGGTCCCTCCACGGGGATTTCTGGCCCACCCCTCCTCCCAGCCCCTGCTTGGGTCTTGCTGCTGTTAATGAGCTCCGTGGGGACCCCGGCGCCCCACAAACCCTAGGGACGTGGCCTGAGCTAGGCCTAGAGGTGGGGGGGAGGGAGGCAGACAGGGGAGAAAGGGGGCGGCAGAGAGATGGTGAATGAAAGAGAGAAGGGGGGATGGACGGAGCCTAAGGGGGAAAAGGATGGAGGGAAAGAAAGGCGGCCTAGAGGGCTGTCACCAAGCCAGTCGGCAGCCGGGAGGGGGTGGGGGGGAGAGGCCAGCTCAGAAGCAGGGTGTGAGGGAGGGTCCAGTTAGAAAACCAAGTACTGTGCCCCAGGACAGCGGGGTGGCCTGGAGGTCTCTTCCAAAGCTTTAAAATCCCGGGTGGAGAAAAGGGGAAGAGGCCCGGGAGAGGAGGGTGGAAGAGAAGAGGGTGCAGGGACTCGGGCGGGCAGGCAAGGCGGTGCCGAGGGCTGCAGCCGTTAGGCCCAGGTTCGGGAACCCCCAAAGCCCTGAGTTCCCTCCTCTGGGTGCCCCAGGAGGGTGGAGATTCCCCAGGATCCGGGGAGGAGTGAGGGGCCGAGGGGGGGGGGGGAAGACCCGGCTTTCTCTCTCCCTCTTTTTTTTTCCTCTCAATTAGGCCGATTCAATGGAGCTAAAGAGCTCGTAAAATCATGAATAATTTACTCGTGATCTGTTATTAACCCATCGGGTTTCGAGCTCTTGTCGCTGGGACTGAACCTGTAATCAAATCTGACTTCGCCTCATTTTACTAAAGACGAGATTGTAGGTTCAATTGTCTAAATAATGGATTGGAATCAAATCAGTAATTACGCCGCCAGGCACACACACACAAAGCCGGCCCGGAGGCTCAGGCCTCGGCAGTCCGGCCTGGACTCCCGCGGCCCAGGCCCAGGAACCCCAGTTCAGCCGGGGCCCCTCACCAAGACCACAGCCGCCCTGGGCCTTGGTGCAGCTGCAGTGCGGGTGGGGAGATTTCTGCGTGCCCTCACTTGGTGCTTAGAACATGGGGCAACCAGAGGAGGGCCCTGACCCCAAAGAACTTACCGACCCCACAAGCCCCGCTGACCCCGCGCACAGGGCTCAGCCCACCCTTCTAGCTCTCCACCACACTGTCCCCGCAAGCCAGAGGGTTGCAGGAACCAGACAGAGTGTGGCCGGGCCCTGAGGCGCAGGACCGTCCTCTGGGAGTGAGAAACACGCTGACTCCCAGCACCGACACTTGCTGGTCCGGAGCTGCGCCTCAGCCCTCCTCCCCCCCCTCCTCCCCCCCCCCACTTCTTCCTGCCGCCACAGCCCCGACAGAGGCCATTTCTCACCTCCGGCTGGAGGGAACTAAGGAGAACGGAAGCCAGACCTGAAGAGGCTGGGCTGAACCCAGCGAGAGCAGGGATGCACCCCTTCACCGACCTTACCCCAACCCCGAAAACCCCCAAACCGGAAAGCAGGAAGAGATTTTCTACAAGTCTGGGAGGGCACGTGCAGAGATGGCGGAAAGAGAGAAGGAAAAGCTCTGAAAGGGATCAAAGGAAAGAGATCCCTTCCTGCAGGAGAGATGGCTTGCTGGAAACTGCCTTGTGGAGTCTCAGCTGGGCACTGCGGCCGGGGAAGCAGAGGCACAGCAAAACATAACCATCTCCAAGCCTGAGTGGGGGGCGGAACATGACACTTCCGCCCCATCCACGAGAGGCCCAGAGGCTTTGTTGGGGGTGAATCCAGGCTGGACTCCCTTGTTGTCCTGGAGGAGAGGGTGTGAGCAAGGATGGAAGTTTTGGGGAGTGGCGACCCTCACCAAATCATCTACCCTCCTCCGACCTGCCCGAAGCCAACAGCGGCTATTTCCTGCGGCCACCACCCTTCAAGCAACTTCGCTGGAGCGAACAGGGGACTCTGGGCTGCACCCCACGTTCCTCCCCAGCCAGCTCAAATGGTCAAAGTCATAGAGCCCCCACATTTGCCCACACTGTCCCCACAGTCCCGGTGGGAGGGCTGGGTTTCAGAAGACTAAAGGGGGGAAAAGGAGAAAGAACAAAATCGAATTGTCGCCAACGAGAGAAAGAAAACAAATGCAAAAAAAAAAAAAAAAAAAACTATGCTGTTCGGAAGCCCAGGCAGAGACGAACGTCTCGCGGCTGTGCAGCCTTTGGGCAGATGTGGAGAGATCCAAGTGCCGGGTCTCAGGAAATCCACAGCTGTCCCGGGCAGGGAGGGGCCTGGGAGGGGGCTGAGCCTGTCCGGGGAAGGCCTAGGGTACAAAGCTGCCGGAAATGTAAAGAAGGGGAAAAATCTTTTTTAAAAAGAGAACTCCTCCACCCTGCCTCGCCGCTAAGCCAGGCCTACTCGGGGCCCGGTGCCGGCTCTCGAGGGTCGCGCCTCTGCTCCCAGCTCCCCGCTGGCTCCCGGAACACCGAGGAAGGAGCTGAGCTCCGGGAAAACCTGAGCTGAGCCGGAGCAGCAGAGCACCGTGCGCGCCCGGGCTCCGACGCGCCGACCCGGGCTCCCCTGAGCCCGGGCCTTCTCGGCGGACCCTCAGCCGTCCCTGCCTCGCTCTCCTGAGACCGCACCTCCCCGGGCGGCGCAGCGGCGCGGAGCCTGTTGGACGGCGCGGCCGCGCATTGTGTAGCTTTGCACTTCGGCTTCAGCAAAGGTGGGAGAGGGAGAAGGCCCAAACCAAGGCGGCGCCGCTTAAAAATAAAAAGTAACCGCTTAGTTGTCGCCTCTCGGCCCCGCTGCAGCTAAGGGAACACGGGGGCCGACCGGACCGCCCGGGTGCGGAACGCCTAAGGCGCCCCCTTCCCAAATGTTGTGATGCTTACTTAGGGCTGGGGGTGGGGGAATGCTAGGGGCTCAGGGCTCAGAGTTCTACACACAAAAACACTCTGCGATTCGCTAGCGGTGAGGCCCGCGGAGGAGGGAGCGCTTTACCCCCAACTGTACGGGGGCGCCTGATGCGCCTCGCACTTACCGGCGTTGTAGGCTGCCAGATCGGCCCCGGGGCCCGGGCTCTTGCGTTTCCTCGGCCGCCCCTTCTGCACCGTGCCCACGCCGTTGTAGTAGGGAAGGCCCAGCGGATTGGCCCCAGCGGCTCCCAGCCCTGCGCTCTTGGCCGCGGCGGCAAAGGCGGCGGCGGCCGCCACGTCGGCGTGGTTGAAGTGCGCGGGGTATTCGCCCTGCAGCAGCGCCTCGAAGTGCAAACGGCAGTAGACCAGGCTGTCCTTCATGCCGAAGTGATCTCCCGTGGTCAGCATCTTGTTACACGTGGTGCACGTGAAGCAGTTGAGGTGATACACCAACTCCCGGGCACGCATCACCATCTCCGAGGCGGAGATGCCGAGGTGGCAGCGGGCGCAGCGCTGCACAGAGAACCGACCTGGGACCATCGAGGGAGGGACTGTGGGGACACACGGTTGGGTACCCCCCACATCCCTCCTCCAGGTGCCACTGCTGTCGAGGGTCGGGGACTTCCCTTTCAAGGGGTGGGGATGGCGAGTTTGAGCTTGGAGAGGGAGAAGCAGCCACAGGACCTAGCCTGAAATCATCTCTTCATCGTTTTTCCAAGTAGCTGCTTTACCCAGACCCTGAGCCCACCCTAAGTTAGCTTTACCAGGGAAGAAACTTCCCACATGGTCTTCCTCAGCCACTGCCCCTGTCCTCCACACCACGCCAGGCAACCCTCCGGACCTTGGCCCCGGGGAACAAATATCAGAGGCAAGACAGAAATAGATGGAGGGATGGAGGGCGGTGGGTTGCCTATAAGCAACCCCAGCCTGGAAGCGCAGAGGGCTGAAGCAAGGCTCGCAAGTGGCACAAGAGCCGGGAAGGGAAGGGGCTTGCTCTTTAATCCAAGAGCCGGGAAGGAAAGGGGCTTGAAATCCAAGAGCCTGGAAGGGAAGGAGCTTGCTCTTTAATCCCACTCAGACTTCGCTTCCATCTCTGCCCGACCCAGAGCCGTCCCAGTCTGACCCCCCCACCCCCAGCCCTCCAGCTCTCTTAATAACTTTGCTCTGCACCAGTCCAGGCAGCCGAAGGCTGGGAAGATTTTGGATATTTCTGTTCCCTCTAGTAGCCCCCAATAAATTCCAAAAGAAGAGGGGAGCGAGATCTCTCCCCTACACAACCCCACCCCAAGATTATTTACAGTTGCAGCTGGAGGGGGCAGGGAAGGTAGCTTCAACTTTTCTCTGGGTGCGTCCAGTTCACTGGTCCTTGCAAGAGTCCCCCATGGGAACTGCTGTGTAATTCAGAAAGGCAGTCCCCCAATTTGTCTGGCTGGGGGCAGCGCCCAGGAGGTGAGGCCCTCCCCTGTACCTGTACTAGTCCTCCCGGTACCTGTAGTAGTCCTCCTTGCAGTAGATGCTGCCATCCTTGCTGAAGCAGGTCAGCTCGGACTCCAGGTTGAGCTTGCACTCGCAGCACTTGAGACAGCGCATGTGCCACTGCTTGTCCACCGCCAGCAGGTAGTAGCGGTCGGAGATCTTGCCCCCGCAGCCTGCGCACAGCGCCGCGCGGTCACTGCTGATGGACGGCATGGTCTGCGAAGGGAGGGAGGCGAAGATGGCCCTGCCGGTCAGCCTGCGGGCCCAGCCTCCGAGGGAAACCGCTGCTCTGACTGGGGCTCCTGCTCGCCCAAGGGGAAGGCCCGGGGCGCTTCCTCCACCCCCAAAACCCCCATCCGGGAGGACGAGCAGCCTGTTCCACCCACGCAGCCCCCTGCGGCCACTGGCCCTCCGCTCCGGAGGCCTAGGGGAGACCAGTCCTTTACTTCTCCCCTTCCTGCCTCTCCGGCCAGATTTCCAGAAGGGCTGGGGTTGTGTTTGGGGCGGGGTGGGCTGCCTCCTCCACTCTAGTAAAGGCCCTCAAGCTCCCCCAAACGTTTCTTAAAGGATCCACCGAGAGGGGGGGGGGGAGCTACCCATCAGGACGCAAACTGCCTCAGCGACTTTCTGGTCCGGATCGACTGGCCTTGGGGGCCTCTGAATCCTTAACCCAAAGGTTTAGGCCAGGGCAGGTGGAAGCTCTCTCTGACTCAGCGGAGGGTCCTCTCTCGGGTTCTGGGAGGCAGTGGTCCAGGTGCAGGGGCACCCTTGGAGTCCCTGATGTAGGACAGGCCCAACCTAAATCCTCCCCAACCAAACGGACAGACTGTGTGGGCTGAACCCGGGAAGAGGCTCTGGCGCTTCTGCTCCGGCTTAGGGAACCGAGCGGCTGTCTCCTGCTCCCCACCGCCTGCTCTAAAGGTCACTTCTGGGCGGCTTGGGCAGCTCATCTGGCCCCAGGGGAGGTCTGAGGCCAGGAACTGGCTATTTGAGGCTGAGCCGGCGGAGCCAGGTGTGGGGATCCGAATGAACTATCCTCCCTCAGCCAGGCCCGAGCCTGAACTCTGAGTCCCGGCCTGGCCAAGTCGGGGCCGGCCAGGAGGCGGCCGGGGGAACGCAATCAACGAAAAGAGCTGGCGCAGAACTCTCCGGCCCCTGAAATCGCGCTAAGGAGGGAACCCCGGTTGCAAGGAGGTGGGGGAGCGGCCGCCCGCGCCTGCCGGAGCCCTCAGCGCCCCGGCTTGGTTCGCCTTCCCAGCGCCGCCAGAGCCGCGGGCAGCGGCCGGAGCCGAGCGGTGGAGCGGCCACTGCGGACCAAAGGGTCCCGCGAAGTGAGTCTTGGCCTCCACCGTTTACCCTCTCCGCGCCTGTCGCGGGGGCTTCGCTCCCACTTGGGGAGAAATGACCCCTTCCCTCCTCGGGCTCTGAAATTTCTCTTCGAACGCTCCTTCCCTCGCCGGCCCCACCATCCGGGTTTCCCTGGAGCCGGGAACTGCGGACCTCGCATCTGTCCGCGAAGCCCCAGCGCCCGGTCCCGCACCGCACGAACGACGCTCCCCAAAGTGGTTCCAAACTTCGGAGAACCGGGCACGGGGACCGAGGTCGGCCCGGACCCCGCTAGGTGTGCGCCTACCGTCTCCGTGTCGCCGCGGTCGATGGCGGAGCTGATGGCGGGAGCCTCGCTCTTGGCCCTGCGGTCCATCTCGTCGATGACCCGTGCACCTCGGGGCCCGACAGACTGTGGAACAGCATCGCGGCGGGACCGGCGGGGCCGGGGGCGCGGCTCCTCCCGCGGGGAGGGTTTGCCCCCGCCTCAGCTGCCCGGCGCTCCCGACGCTAACGGGCCCGGTGCATCGCCACCGCGGCCCCGGCCCCGCCCGAGCTCGGCTGCGCCCCCCAGGCCGGGCTCGGCCGGGCGCCCGCGGGCCAGGACGCCTCCCGCCGAGGCACGGGGGGCAGCTACATCGCGGGGCGCCTGGGCGGCGGCGCCAAAGCCAGGGTCACGAGGGCACGGGGCCGGAGGGGAGGGGCGGGAGGCGAGGGCAGAGGTTGGCGCCCGCCGCGGGCGCTTTCACGCCGCAGGCATCCTTCGCCCCTCTTCGGCGCCCCGGGCGCAAAACTGGAGCGCAAACTCTGCCCTAGGCGGCGACGGCTGCGGTCCGCGCTCACCCCGCAGCGGCTTAGGTGCCCGCGGCGGCCCAGCTGCCTGGACCTCTCTCCTCCCGGGGTGAGCTCTCCTGCCCTAGGCGACCCACTTGGGTGCCCAGTTGGCCGCTGGAGCAAGGGTTTCTCCAAAGCCAGCGAGCCGAGTCGAGCCACCGGGAGAATTGAAGAGGAGGAGGAGGGAAGAGGAGGAGGAGGAGGAGGAGGTGGAGAAGGAGGGAGGAAAAGGGAGGAGGTGGAGGAGGAGGAGGAGGAGGAGGGAAAAAAGGAGGAGGAGCAGAGAGGGAGGGAGGGAGCCGCCGGCCGCGGGCCCAGCCGCGCGCAAAGCTCTCCTAGAGCGCGCCGAGCCCAGCCCCGGCTCCGCAGTCAGCGCCAGCCAAGCGTCCGCGCCTTTTCTACAGCCGCGCCTGACATCACGTCCTGCCGCCGCGCCATTGGCCGCCCAGCACCCCTGGCCCTGGCAGCGCGTGCTCCGGGAAGGCGGGAGACCCGAGGGGAGGGAGAAGAAGGGGTGGAGAGGAGCGGCGAGAGGGTGGGAGCTGGTGGGTGAGGCTGGAGGGAGGGAAGAGGAGAGCGCGGGGGTGGGGGGTTGGAGTTTTTAAGCTCCCCAACAGTTTCCTGCGATTTCTTTCGAAGGGAAAATGACACCCTCTCTCCGCCATCTCCATACTAAGGAGGCGTAGCCAAAGGATGCTTGAGGAGTCTCACTCTGGTCTCCCCTCAGCCAGCGCCGGCGGCTAAGGAGGCCCCGGGCAGAGCCCCGGGAGTCATCGGCCGCTACCCGTCGAGCTCCGCCTTCGGCCCCCGGCTTCACGCCTCGGGCTGCGAACACCGCGCCGCCCTCCTGGGGACCCCGCTGAGGCCAAGAGGGAAGAGAGGGAGGGCGCTCGGTCCTCACGTCCTCGCTACCTGCGCGCTAGAACCCAATTTAGGGACCAGCACTGAGCGCTTTCTGGCTCTCTCGGGCCTGAAACAGTGGGTTGGGTGAGCAGCGCTTTAGAAGCCAGGGGTTCGAGTCCTAGTGGAGCTGATTCACGTACGAAGTAATTACAGGCAAGTGATTTAATTTCTCCTTAGCCTGTTCCTGAACTTTACCAATGTGGGGAGACTGGAACAGAGAAACACTCCACTACAAGGGAGAAAGGAAAAGATTGTGGAGGTTAAACTGTCGAAAATATAGTAGATGCTAAGCAAAGTTTTCTTTACTTTCTCGTCCATCGCCTCTTCCCTGTTAAAAACTTTCCCACTCTGAGTACAGGCATCATCGCCCAGTTCTGAAGAACCACAGGCCCCTCTCATGGCGCAAGATGCGCCATGCCACACCCAAGCTACTGACACCAGTCCCCAGGGTGCCAGGGGGGTACCTCATGTCCAAGGACAAATGCTTGGGCCTGCCGGGTGAATCTCATTGCCACCCCAGCCCCAGCCTTCAGCGTCAACTTAAAGAGTCTTTTTAGGTTATCTGGTGAAGTCAGGGTTTAGGAAATAAGGGATTGTGAAGGAAAATGGCTAGAACCAGTCCCTTTCCTATCTGTTCCTATCTCTCAGGTCTGCTTTGCAGGGAGAGAATCAATCTCGAGTGAAGGACCAGCCAAGGTCTCTGCAGTTTCTCTCTCCGCACAGCCATAGGCAGCCCTGAGCTATACTAGTCTCCACAGGGGGTCTGTAACTTTCCGATAGAAATATATGTGTGCAGCTGTGTTTGCCATGCCTCCGCAAACACCACGGTTCGCAGTGCAGGAAAACGCACGTGTCCATTTCTGCTGGCTGAAAACGGCTGATACAAGCGTCCAGCCCCATCAGAACTGCGTGCGCGGGTCTATCAGTGTATGGGGTGGGGTGGGGTGGGGATAAGATTAGGGTCCAGTGCCTGGCGGGAGGATGCGGTTGTCCCATCATCTTAAATTATCCCGTGCAGTTGCACGCTCGGACACTTCTACCTGAAATCTCTATGTGTATTGCAAAGCTGCCGAAGTTAGACGCGATGTACACGCTGCACACGCGCACAGATGCCCCAGCGCGAGGGAAGCACCATAAACCCACAGGCGCGCCCCCACGCCTGTTCGCACGGACTTGGGCTAGGGCGCCCAGGCACGCGGACGCCTACACAAATACACAAGCCTGTTTTACTGACGCATCTGGGCCATTTTCTTTCAAAAGAAAGTGGGGAACAAAAACCTAATCTGGGAGTCACCGGGGGTTCACCTGGAGGTCGCCCAAGGTGCAGAAAAAAAAATCTGTTAGGAACTCGGGAGCGGCTGCCCCGGGTGCAGCTGAGCGCCCAGGCTTGGTGCCGCCAACCAGGCTTAGAGATCTCAAGAAGCTGAAGCCTTTAAGATCTTGAGGGGTGAGGGTGGGGGAAGGGGGCACTCTCGAGTTGGCGTCCCAGGAAAAGAGGAAACCCACTCCGCGGCTCTTCGCCCCCTCCCCCACTCCCTCTCGGGCCTGCGTCCCACGCACATTGCCGGCGGACCCCAGATTCCCGGGCAGTTCAGCTGCCGGCCGGCCGCGCACGCCTGATGGAGCCGGGGTTGGAACGCGCGCTTGAGTCCTCCAGAGGCTCCGGCGCACCTCGCCTGCTTCGCCCGGCGGGATGCGAGTGCTCGGGTCCGGGGCTCAGAGGCCGGCCCCTTTAGCTAATCTCTCCCTAACCCAGAAGAGGGCGGAGGAGCGGGGCGGAGGGGGGGGGGGGGGGGACGTCACCCAACCGCGGAGCCGGGTCCGCGGAGACTAAACAAGGAGAGGAACAGGCTGTAAACACACATCCTGACACGTGAGTGACATTTACACGGTGCGAGCAGCCGGGCCGCCGCCGCCGATGGGAAAGGCAAGAGGTAGGGGGAGGGGCGCAGCGGCCGCAGGTAAACGGAAACTGCGGCCCCTCCCCCGGGGGCACCGAATGCCTGAGTCCCTTGAACCTGCTTTTTTTGTGGGAGGTGACAGGTGAACGGGATGCAGGTCTGGCTCCCTCGCCGCTGCCTACCTCCCCACCATCTGCTTCCTCGCAGACTAGCAGACCCGGCGCATAATGAGGTAGCAGCCTCCAGCCGGCCACCGTGACTAACTCAGAACAAAAGCGCTCCCTCCACGCCTCTCCCAACAAAGGGGCCACCAGTCCCGGCGCTCCCCGGAAGGCTGCGGGGCTCCCGGCTGCCGGCTTCGCGGAGCTGTCGCG
Source organism: Cryptotis parvus (assembly GCA_021461705.1). Classification (NCBI taxonomy): domain Eukaryota; kingdom Metazoa; phylum Chordata; class Mammalia; order Eulipotyphla; family Soricidae; genus Cryptotis; species Cryptotis parvus. The sequence continues at coordinate 50,034 of JAJIBD010011320.1, forward strand.
CGCAAACTTCCCGGGGCTCCCGGGGCTGCAGGCGCCACCGAGCCGGGGCCGCGGAGGGAGGAAGCCACATGCCGCCCAGAGAAAGTGAGGACGGGCCAGGCGGACTCGGGGGAGCGGGGGTGGGGGTGGCGGGGGCACCCGTGCGCCGCGGAAGCAGGGTGATTGATCAGCGCGCGATGCCCGGCGCTCGGGCCCGTTATTAGAGTCGGCCAAAGCAGAGCCACGCAATAACCTCCGAATCGCCAACTAATTGGCGCTGCAGGCCACTCCTTCCTTCATTGTGCGCGCTGGTTTTATGTCTTCATAGCCGCTGATTGACAAGGTGTAATTAGTCATCTCACTCGGTGATAAACATGGGCACCTCCTCCCGCGGCATCAGGCCGTGTGTACCAGCAGAGGAAGCGATAGTTGACGCTGATATACCATTAAATCAAAATGAAGACGTTCAGAAGTGTGTGTTTGCTGTGACGCTCTGATGGTTTATTTCTCAAATACGGCACCAACAGATTTACTTGATTTGCAAGTTAACTACAACATTAACTGGTTTTATTTATTTTGCCTCTTCCTTCCTCTTCCTAGGCAGGGATGTTGCTTTTGGAGAATGTGAAGACAGTTTGCTTCTTGACAAGCTGAGCGAGCCGGCGCCCAGATTTCTGCAGCCTCTCCGAGTCTCCCTGAGAGAGGCAAAAACCGGCAGAGAGAGAAAAAGCCAGATCGGGGGAATCACAGGGGGAAGGATTCTGGAGCAGGGTGGGGAGAGCTGGTCTCGAGACCCCAGAATTGTGCCTCTGCTCCTCTTCCCCTTTGGGCACTGAAAATGCCGAAACTGTGGAGGGCGGTGGGGGACCAGGGAAGCTCCCTTGGATCATCACTGCGAAGAAGGAAGAGAAGAGAACATTTCTCTGCCTGCGTGCAGAAAGGGCCTTGTTCTGGGAGCTGTTGGCTGCAGACGCACGCCACGTTGCCTGCCTCATTCACCAGGAAAGTGTAATGCCTCCGTGTTGCACCACTCAGCAAATTATACTGCTTACTTAACCAAAGTGGGTCTTGCTTAGGGCTGTGTGTGTGATTGTGTGTGTGTATGTAGGGCTGTGCACATGGGTGTATATGTGCATCTTGCATGTGTGTGTCTGTACCCCTCCTCGGAGAGGACAAGGCTGCGTAGGACTGCTTGTTCCAGCAACCTGGAAGTGAACATTTTTTAGAGGGTGTACTCCGTTAGTTGAGCTCCTTGGGATTGCGATCCTCTGCCTGGTCACGTTCAGGGAGGTGGCTGGGGACTGCCCAGAGCCACGGGAATCTGAAGGCCCTCTTTTGGACATCTCACATATCCCCCTCCCCAGGAGTGGGGGATGCTTCCTGCACTATAGCAGAGGGTGGTGCTTTCTTTGCAGGGAGGTGAGTTTGTGGACTGCTCAAGAAGGGGGGTGAAGCTGAGTCCCTGGAGTGGCAACAAAGCTCCTATCTTCCCCCTAGACCTCCACCACCATCCCCCTTTCATGAGTCTTCTCCAGCCTGCTTCAGCACCAGGAGGGCATGTTTGACATTATGGGACTGTCAGGGGGCGGCAAATCTGCTCCGGCATGGCCACCTCGTCATTAAATCAGCTCCTTGCCTTGGTCACACTGAACAGAAAATTCATTGACAAAAAACCAGGAAGAGCTAAATTGAGTGGTAAAGCCCCACCTGCGTGCCTAGACCAGGAGCTTGGCTCCATCTCAGGCAGGGGAGAGTCCAGACTCCCTCCTTCTCCTTCTTCCTCCCCCTCCTCCCCTCCTCCTCCTCCTCCTCCTCCTCCTCCTCCTCCTCCTCCTCCTCCTCCTTCTCCCTGCAGGGATCTGAACAATTCTGAAGCCACCTCCCAGGGCCTCAGCTGAGTAGATTGGGGAACTAACCAGGGTCCTCTCTAGGGCCCTGTTAAATGCACAGGAAAAAAATATGAAAGGCGAGGTGTGAATTTCAGGTTTGAACACGATGCACCGGGAAGCAGGCTGGCAGTCCTCCTGCCTTTCGGTAGCAGGGAAATTAATATTGTATTAAATGTTATGGGAAAGTAAGGGCTGCGAAGAGGAATGTGCTCAGATGCAATTTTGTCAAGGTTTTTATCTGTGATTATGATTCCAGATGGTAGGAACTCCCATGGAGGAAGTGAGGGGCTGGTGGCGTGTGACATGTGTTTTAAGGTGTTTGCCAGTGTTTCTCAAAGTGGTGACAAAATGTTCAATTTTATGACAGGGGATCGGCAAAAGAAATATTAATACTAGGTCAGAGATTGTTCACCTCAGGAGGAAGGATTTACAGTTTATTGATTAGGGTGGGGAAAGTTTGTACCTAGTCCTGCTTAAATGAAAGCACATTATCTACAAAGCAAATTCTCAGATGAGATTATTCTTAAGGAACAATTGTAACTAAATACACCCCAACTACCACATCTCCCCTCCTTCTAATTTCCATGCAAGGATGTAAATTGCCTGGGAAGCAAAAAAAAAAAAAAAGTAAATATTGCAACAAGATGTCAATTTTGCTTCAGTTGGTATAACCACAGCCAGTTCCCCCAGGCAAATGTCTTTTTAATCTAACCCAGAATACTACCTGGTCCAAAAAGGGCCGTGTTACTAATCTGACTGCTTTTCGTTAGGTTGAAGCAAATGACAACAAAGCATTTCTTCACTCAGGGAGCCACATTTTTTGCTGAAAAGAAGAATCAGAAATATTTTTGTATGAAAAAAAAAAACACTGGTGGTGGCAGGGGTGGCAAGCTCGGGACTATGTAGCCCAGAGATGTTTTTGTTTCTACATGCAGTTGAGACTGAAGCCTCTTAGGAGTCCTGCTTGTCTCAGAGACACAACCTCTACCATTCTGACAGAAGAACCCTCCTGGCTCCCCCTCCTCCCCCACACACTGGATTTCCAAGCAAAAGTTTCCTCGTAAATCTTTTACAAGTTTCTCTATCCATGGGGGTGCAAACATTTCCCCAGAACAGAAAAGAGGTCTCCCCCCTCCCACCCCCCCAACAAGCTAACAAGCTACATTTGGCTACTCCCTTGGAACAGTCTCTCTGGAGGCACCGCTGGACCGCTCACCTCACCACAGGACCCAGAGCAGGGAGCCCACACAAATACAGCTGTTCCTTAATCCAGGCTAAAGAATGTTGGTTTTGGCTTCTCCCACTGCTGGCACTATCTTACCATCACAAAATTTACTCGGCTCCCTGCAGGGTTGTGCCTTCCGTGGAGGTTAGAAGCTTCCTTTCTTAAGACAGGGTGCAGAAAGCAGTATATTTCTCAGGGAGACTGAAGGGTTGCCAGGGAGGGCAGGCACCATCTAGGGCACTGCCTTACACCCAGAGACACAGACCCTTCCCTTAGACCAGTCCAACTTGCCTTTTTAGGAACCAGAAATTGTCTCTAGATGTGAGAAAGGAGTTCTTTTCCACACAGACTTCTACTGAAGTCCCAGCCTTGCCCTCCACATGCATTTTTATTCTTCTACTCATTAAAAGCAACTAATGTTCTATTGATTATCTTGGACTGAACAAAATCACTCCAGTCCCTTGCAGATATGGGGACACTGGGATTACCTACGTAGTCACACTTTGATTTCCCTAGACCCATCTTCCCAGGCAGATGGAAATGCAAACCAAACCAAACGGAAACAAAATCTCCAGACACTTTGCAATAAAGCCCAAACTGCTCAGCCAGGAGTGCTCAGACAGCTCCTCTGCAGGCAGAGTTGGCCTCTGTGGCAGAGAAGTCATCAGACCCAGGTTCTGAATCTGTGCCTGTGTTGTATCAGATGAGCCCATGCGAATTTACTCTGGAAGTATCGCGTCAGTCCCCCGACAGTGAAAAAAGGCAGGAGGACCGTTCAGCTCTGTTTGGAATTTCCCAGCCAGCGGGCCATTTTAACTCGCATCTCCATTTCTGGGGGCTGCCATAATTAGAGCGATCTATTTTGCATTTACTTCTCTTTGCAAGCACTACATTATTCACTCTTTCCTGTGCTTATTAAACAGTGCCACCTGCACCAAATTCAACAAAGCTCTTCCTTCAGTCAGGCCAGCTAAGGATCTCTGAACCATATATTATCATTAATTGAAGCGCAATTGAATAGTTGGCGTTTGATACATGAGTAACAGCATCACATTTCCTTTATTATATATATGTATATATATATATAGTTCCCCTAAATTGTCATCTTTTACACACTCATTTCATTCTCTCTCTCTGTATAGTAATTCAAGGAGCAATTAGCAAGTCTTTTACATAATGAACTAGTCCCTAGTCCCTACATGTCACCAAGGTGCCTCCAGCACAAATGTCCTCCTTCATAAAGTACTAGCAAATGCAGTCAATATTTTGTCACCCAGAGCCTTCGAAGCTGACCACCTCCATAGCCCTCAAGATCTAAAAGAAGCCTAGAATCAGCACGACAAGTCTGGAAACTAGAAGACAATTTTCAGGAAACTGGCCAGAATCTGAATGGAGAGAGAAGTAGCAGAGGAAAGGAACCAGAGCAGAAGAGAAGACAAGGAGGATGTTTCTAGTTATCGCGAGAGGGAGGGCCAGAAACTTTCCAGCTATGATGGGACCATCTTCTGAGCTCCAGAGTTGCTCTAACACACTCATCATCCAAATCCTGAGGATTTGACACTCAGTGTGGAACCTCAACCCTGGTGTGCTCTTTAAAAAGCTTCCTGCTTTGTTCAAAATACTGCTTATCTCTGGCGTTGTCAACAGCTCTGAATCTGGGGAGAGATTAATTAAGTGATAGGTCAGGCACAGTGAGGTGAAAGGGCATGTCCACCCAATAATCAGGACTGATTCAGCCATTTCTAGGTGAATTAACTTTTTGATGCCAACTTCAGTTCCATTTCCAGAGAGGAAAGCTGAGCCCTGCCCCACCCAGCCTATAACCCATCCAGTGAGGGGCTCTAAGCTGGAAAAAAATCTTGCAGATAGAAAAATCTCTACTGTGTCTTTTTAAGATGTGAGATATCTTAAAAAGATGAAACAGAAACAACTGTAAATTGACTCTAGGCTTCACCTATTTCTCAGCTTCACCTATTTCTAAGAAGGCTGATTTTCCTAAACACGATCCTGCTCTAAAATGACTAATTGAGCGATTACAAATAACACTGCTACACGACACCATAAAAACGGATTTTTGCAAAGTTTGCTTTCTCTCACCCTCCTCCCCCAACTGCTTCTCATTGTCCCTTCCTTCCCAAGTCCACTTTTCATTTTCGGAAGGCAGGGTAGGGGAGAGACAGACAGACAGACAGATAGAAAAGAGAGGAGAGAAAATAAAAGAGAAATGGAGAGGGTTCCTTGGTGTTGACTGGATTTTTTCCAGACCAATTAGAGGTTATCTTTAAATCTCCATCCCCACCCCCTTCCACACCTTTCCAAATAGATCTTTAGCTTAGTAAGAAATTAGTTAATTGGGAAAGGTCATGAGCCCAGTTCACCCTGCTCCTAACCAGAAGGATTTAAGGACCTTCGGCTCCAACTCCTAGAAATACACCTCCGCATCTTTTCAACAGCGTGTCAGTCTAGGTCAAAGTTATGTTTGTGTGTGAGTGAGATAGAGACAGACAGACAGACAGACAGACAGACAGACAGACAGACAGACAGGGAGACACACACACACACACACACGCAGATTGGCAGACAGACTTAAAGAGAGAAATAAATTCCCAGCCAGCCTGTGAGCAAACCTCAAGTAAAGTGATTTTTTTTCCTGTTAGATCCCAAACAAAAACACTTGGAATATTTTCACTCAATTTTTTGAAAGCTCATGCAAATGAGGTTCCCATTTCCCAAGGTATCTTTTTTTTTGGGAATAAACACTGATTTGGATATTTGGCAATGGACTAGCCATTTCCCCTCTCCAAAGAAATATAAAATGCCAGTTTCTTAACCATCGGAGTCTTTAAATCATCTGGGAACTATCTATATTTATACAAGTGAGCAGAAATACTTAACAGCCTGATCAATAGCCATTGACCGTCAATGCCCTCACACCATCGCATGCTCCGCTTGAGCATGTATATTTGATCATCAAAAAGTCAAAGCATTTTGCAGGGCTGTATCAAGCTTTCCATAAAACAGCCTGTATTTTTCTGTGATCTTAAGAGAAGTGTTTCTCCCTTGCGTTTATCTATCCTTCCATTCATCTCTCTCTCTCTCTCTCTCTCTCTCTCTCTCTCTCTAACAACACACACACTTCCATCCTGGAAAATGTATTGCTCATATATTTGATGAAGAACAAGATAATTAACTGTGAGGCTGTGCATCTGGGTGGCACTCCATATCTATGGCAATAATAAAACACTTTTCCCCCATTTTAACAGAAGAAAGGCTAGTCCTGCCCACAGATTCAGAGGACCCCAGAGTCTCGGTCTGCAAAGCCTCCTTGTTATAAATCGTGCTTCCCTTTTAAGTGATGTTCACACAATTGCACCAAGAGGTACCAAGTTTATCTCTGCAAAAGCACCTTAGGAAAACCCTGCACCTTCACAGAGCTTTCAGGTTAGCTCTTTGGGGATTGAAACAGATACAGTTGCCTCCCTGTCCCCAGCCTGCTTGGCAGCAAATAGGGAGAAGAGTGTAAAGGCACACGGTAGGGGCAGTGGATTTGGGAGCCTCTGGGGCCGTTGTCCTGAGCACTGCCAGGAAGTCCAGTACTTCATGGAAGGACGTGAAGGCTATATATATATATATATATATATATATATATATATATAAATGGGGCCCAAAGGCTGGCTCTGACTTTCTCCATAAGGCATGCGGGATGGTATGTCCAAACCACTCCAAGAGTCTGGTCACAGCAATACCAGCTGGCAAGCCTGCTCCGAGCCCCCACCCTACCCCCACCCGGTACAGACTTTTTAACACCAACCCCAGAGACCACCCCCATCAGCCCCCTCCGCAGGGCAGCAAAACAAATTACCTGCACAGCCTCCCCATTTCGGGGGTCCCCTGTTCTGTCCTCCAAACTGTACCCAGGACAAATTACTCGGGGTCCTTCCTTCTCCAAAGCAGCCGCATCTAGACTGAGGCTCCCTCCTTTATATGGGGGGGAGTTCCTATGATAATATGTGTAATATGATATGGAATGACAGAATGCATGACAGTTGCCCATTATACAGAGAAGTCAGTCAAAGGACAGAGGGGACATTTGGATAATTACCATCCATTGGCTAGTCAATCACGGGAACAGAGAGAAACTGCACAAAACCCACAATGGAGTTGGGAAACAAAAGAGACCCGAGCCAGACTCGGGATTAACCGGTCTAAAGCGACCTAAATGCTTTTGTATCTGAAGAACCGAGGCTCCGGATTGGCCCCCCGCCCCTCCCCAATCCCAGGGAACTAATTGCGGGGATCAGAGTTAAAGCTCTCTCTCCGTTCCCCTTTCTCTTTGTAGACTGCTCACCACGCAGAAAGGGGGAAAATGATTTCTCTCTGTGTTCATTAAACTACTTTAAAGTTAAAGGAGTGGGGGAGGGTGGTCCCTCCGCGCAGAAACTGGGAACCTGCCGCTTTGGAAAAGGCTGCTACCGTATCAGCGGACCCCAACTCTTTGTTTTTTTCGGGGTGCGGTCTCCACTCCAGCCCTGTCCACCTAGGTTCCGGCGGGGCAGCTCCGGGGGCTGGATCCTAATCGAGACACCGATCCCCCGAAAATACTAGATTCACCCCTAGTCCACTTCGGACCTTTAACTCCATGGGGCGGAGGGAGGGGGTGGCTGGGAACAGGGGTCCTGCCTTGCAGAGGATGGCTGCTAGTGAGGGGAGAGCATCTCCTAACAGGGAGAGTGAGGAAGAGGAGAGTCTGGGTGCCGTCAGGGAAGACGCTTAACGGGGTAGAAGGAAGGAGGGGGCCCCTTTTTTATTCTATCTGAGAAACTGGCAAAGAGGCAGGACCCTCCAAGAGGAAATAGGGGCTGTCAAGTTGGAGACGCCCCCGAGAGGGAAGCGAGACAGGAAGAGAATTCCAGAAAAGATATCGGAGGACAGGGCCAGCCGAGCCCCGATCCCAGGACGCACGGATGCCGCCTCGGCTCCCCTGACCGCAGACGCCGGCCCGAGCCCCCAGCCCCGAGGGCTCTCGCGCGCGTCGACCCGGCTACCAGCTCGGGGTCCGGGGTGCGCGCCCCGCGCAATCCCCACGTCCCGGGCGGGGAGGGGGGGCCCCCAGCTTACCTTTCCGCGTCCTCTGCAGCGGGTGTGGCCGACTCGGCTGGCGGCCCTGGGCCGGGGCGCGGGGGCGCGGGGGCGGGGGGCGCCGGGCTGACGGGGGAGCGGCAGGGTGAGGGCTGCGGGGGGCTGGCACCGTGCCCAAGGGGGAGACGGAGCCGCGAGCTGCCCCGGGGCCTGCAGGGGCGAGCCCCGCCGAGTCGACGGGGGGTGAGAGATGCGGGGCGCCGCGGAGGGGCGGCGGGGCCCGGGGCGGCGGTCGGGGAGCGCGGGCCGGCGGGACGCTCCAGCCTGCACCGCGGGCCCCGCAGCAGGGCGAGCCGGGGAGGCCCGGGCGCCCGGGAAGCCGAGGACGGGGCGGGCGGATCAGGGGGGCGGTTTTGTCGCCGCGGCTGACAAATCAATCAGAGATGGCGAGAGCTGGTGGGGGTTGCTGCACGGTCGCGGCGCCCTCGGCCAGCGCTGCCAGCTGCCGGCCGCCTGCAGTGGGCGCGGGGGGCGCGGGGCGCCGGGCTGCGGGCGCGAGCGGCGGGGGGCGGGGGCGCCGCGGCATCCCGGGTCCGCTCCCGGCCTCCTCCTCTCCCGCGCCGCGCCCGGCCTCCGCACCCCCGGCCCCGGCCGCATCTCCGGGCTCCGCGTCCTCCGCGCTCTCCGCGTGTCCCGGCCGCCTCCCGCGCTGCGCCCCGTTTCTCTTTTCGATCCGCGCTGCGCCTCACTCTCCCCGCCACTCTCTTACCCGGCGCTCCCCATTTTCTCCCCCTCTCTCTCTTCTTGCCACCCCCTCTCCCTCTGCTCGGGAGGACTCACGGTCCCCCTCCACCCCCCCACCCCCACCCTAGGAAACTAGATTCCTGCTCCGAATCCAGCGTCAGCCCCTGTCTGCCGACCTCGGACAAGTCATTTCCCCAAGTCAGCCTCGGTTCCTCGTGGGGTTAGGAGGGGTGCGCTGACTAGGAGGGGCTCCCCCGGGCCTGATTTCCCCTAGACGCCGCTGACACGCGGGCAGCTGTCTGGCTCCTAGGGTCCCATGGGTCCCCATGTGTGCCTCACAAAGTCCGGGGTCCCAGCTTGAAGGGCCAGCGCAGCTATCCGGAGGCCAGCAGCAGAGGGTAACCTTTAGGGTCTTAAAGTTCTTCCTGGGAGCCTCTGTGGTGTCCACCCCGTCCAGAGCTGCATTCCAGCTTCTTCAGCGGGTCACCTTCCGGTTCTTCCCTTGGCGACCCCAGTGGAGGGGAGTACAGGGGGTTTCTATCCTGTTCAGACACCCGGGCAGGAGAAAGCTAATCCTCCCTGCCCCCCCCACACCCTCACACACTCACAAACACGCATTCTCACACAGACACCCTCACAAACACACAGACACATTCTCACACACAAACATACACACACCTTCACACAAACACACATGCTCACACACTACTCAGCAACACACATATATTTTTACTCACACATTTTCTCACTCTTACACACACTCACATACACACTCATTCAAAAAACACTTTCACACACTCTCACCAACATTCTCACAACACACATCCACTTTCTCACACTCACACATTCATACAATCATACACTCACTCACATACTCTGACAGGCTCACACACACTCTCACACTTTCTCTAAGTCACACACACTCACTCATTATGAGCAGCCTTGACGCTTCCTCGGTGCTTCCCTGATGGAGTGTGACTTCAGACCCAGGCAGATGTGGTCTCCGGGAGCTGCACCGAGTCCTTCCGGGGTTGGGAGAGAAATCTCCCGCTTATGCTGGAAGGAGCAGGCTGTAGGCTCCTCATTCTCTGTGGCATGGAGTTGACAAATACTCCAAAATGTCACTGCTGGGGCTGGAGCCGTCCAGGACAGTGGGCAGAGAGAGCACTTGCTTTGCATGCAACTGATCCAGGTTCGATTCCCAGCATCCCATAGGGTCCCTGAAGCTCTCCAGGACTGATCCCCTGAGTGCAGAGGCAGGAAGAAGCACAGCCAGGTGTGGTCCCCAAACAAACAAATAAACAAAACCAAAATCTAGTCACTGCCTTTTGCTTGCCACCAGGGCATAACCATTTACAAAGCGGGCTCTGGTGGTCTCTGCCTTGTGGAGCTGCAGTTCTGAGCAGCAGGGAGGGCAACACTCTGGGCTGACTCAGGAAAGAGTCTCCCCGAGGGTGGGCACCTCCACCCTGAGACCTGAAGTGTGGCAGACACAGGGAGCAGGAAGGACTCTGAAGGGAGAGTGCTCCTGCTGGAGAGCCTGGCTGGTGGGGGCTGGCGGCAGAGGGAAGGCAGCCCCAGAAGGAAGGAGGGACATGAAGGGGGACAGGCTGGGGAGGTGGGCAGGGCCGTAGGGAGGGCTCAGTGCTGGGAACCCCAGCTTGAATGCCCTTTCCCCTTTGCAGAACTGGAAGGAGAAGCCAGATGGGGCGCCCGCAGAGATCCTCTGCCTCTGGCCACACTTGAGGACTGTCCTTCCTAGTCCTGTGTCAGTCTTGTCCACCTGGCACGGCATTGCTGTCTTGGCACTGCTGCCCCCACCCTCCTGTGCTCCCTAAGGACACACAGCCACTCTGTCCTGAGGGTCAGCCCTGCAGGAGACGCCTGGGCTGGCCTTTTGCTGTGTGTGAACACCCAGTGTGTGTCAGTCTCTGTGCTGGGCACTAGCCCCGCCTCCACCTCCACCAAGTCCTTTTTCTCTCTCTTTTTTCTTTAACTAAAAAGTCACTCTGGGGGCCCGGAGAGATAGCCCAGCGGATAGGGCGTTTGCCTTGCATGTGGCCTGCCCATGCCAGCCCGGGTTCGATCCCGGCATCCCATATGGTCCCCCGAGCACCGCCAGGAGTAATTCCTGAGTGCAGAGCCAGGAGTAACCCCTGAGCATTGCTGGGTGTGACCCCCAAAAAAAAAGCAAAAAAAAAGTCACTCTGTTACCCACAGGACATGGATCAGTTAAAGAAGTTGCAGTGGTGGGGGGCTGGAGGGTGGGTCCCCTTTAAGGGCAGCCCCATCCAGGGCTTGAATTTCAGAGTTGCAGCACAGTGCCCCAAACTAGACAGGTGCTGGTTTCTCTGCAGAGGGATGCAGCAGAAGAAGGAGAAGGTCTTTGCCTGAAGGTTCTAGCAGGGTCCAGGCCAGGAAGAGGGAGAGCCTGGGCAGAGAGAAGCAGACCAGGCTTATGAACTTCCTCTCTGGGCTGGCAGGGGCATTTACCAGCCTGGGGGAGGAGGGAGGCACGGCCTGCCCGTTTTTCTGGATAGAAGCACTGGGAGCCAGAGAGGTTAAGTCACTGCCCTGAGGTCGCACAGCTAGTAAGTGTTTGCCCTTGGATTTGAACCCAGGGCCCCCCTGCTCCTCCTCACTTCCAAAGAGGAGGTGAAGAGCGCTGAGGAAGGAGCAGGCTGAGAACAAAGGGAGAACGTGCAAAAGAGGGAGCCCGAGAGGACTTTCTCTGCTTAAAAACAATTCCCATTTCCCAGCCCTGCCCAGGCTGGCCGGCGGATCTGAGTGAGGCCAGGCCTCCGACTCGCAGGAGCCTGCCAAGGCCTCCGCAGCCGCTTCAAAGCCGCACTCTCCAGCACAGGCGCTTTTCAACTTCACACGGGGAAACTTTCCAGGGCTGACTTTTGGCCCTTTGTTTCCAAATCAAGAGATGGGGAAGTCCCTCTTAGCAGTGGGGAGGAGAGACTGGCCTTGGAGTCCCAGACTTGGCTCCAGGCCCTCTCCCACCTCCCCAGGCAAACTGGGGGTGTGGTGGGGGGGTGCCCTGCCCACTTGGCTTCCCCTGGATGCAAAGAGAATACTGGATTGGGTGTGGTGGGAATTCTCCAGTCCGCTTTCTACTCCTGCTTTGCTGGTGGCTTTCTCCCCACACAGGTACCATGTCTTAGGAGCTTCCAAAGGGGCTTCTGGTTCTCGGCAGCCTCCGGCCATGATTGGCTCTGGCCGCCGGCTGCCCAGCCTGCAGGAGGTGGCCAGCACCTTGCCCAACCTCTGCTCCTCTGATATTTTGGAATTCGAACTTGAAATTTGGATGTACATCAAGAGGCTGGCACCATGCATTTTAATTAAGCTGTCTTTTTTCATTTATTACTAATACACTCCTCTTAACTATGATTTATTTGTTAAACAAAGCACCATAAGCCGTCACTTATTCATCTTAATTTCAACAAAATTAAAGTAGTCGCTGTTAGATTGCACCTAATTGCACTTGCAATGAAAAGAACGGAGATGTTAATCAAAATAAATTGAAGATAAACAATAAAATCATTACATCTTTGCTGCGGTAAGTGTAACTAATCAGTTTTGACCTCGAGCGCCCGAACAGGAATAATGAATGTGTCACGGGAGGCATGCTCATTAAGGGGTGTAGTGGCGGCCTGGGTCCTCCGGGCAGCAGAAGGCCACTCTGTCCCTGTGGCCCAGAGGGGTCCTGTCCCTGGATTGGACAGAGGAACCCTAGGGAGGAGGCAGACCAATAGGTGGGCTCCAGGTTGGGGGGGGGGGCTCTTAGAGGCTGTTCCTAAGAGGGACAGAGAAGGCGGGAGGCCTCTAGGTCACTGTAGACCGGGAGGAAGAGTTGAGGGGAGAGGGTGGATGGAGCACAGGCTGCCGTGAAGAACACCCAGAGACAAGGTGAAAAACACGGACAGAGGGTGACAGGCAGACGGACACCACTCAAGATCACAACAGTATGGACAGCTGGAGGAGTCTGGGAGAAAAGTCAGCTGGGCCCGGAGCG